>PVJI01004021.1:0-114409 GCA_004026765.1 Micronycteris hirsuta
CTAAACACGGAAACGTACCAGAACTGCAAAAGATCGTTTTTTTTTACTGCAATATGCAATTTACCAGCGAGATGAACTCCCATGTGGAGATGATTAACATCATAGACATTTTAAGTGGATACTCACAACATGAATTCACCACGATAGCAACAGGTAGCTATGAAATTATAGTATAACATGCACTACAGTTAATTTTATGCAGTTATAATATTGTATCTTTACATTTGCTTACATTTCTCTAGACTGCGAATGGCATCATGCTGTCTTTATGTGCATGTTTTGATAAATTTTACCTTTTTATGATAGATTGTAGATACTTTATAATAGTAAATTATAAAATAGACTAGCAGCTACATGTATTTCATGCATGTATGACATATCTTTTTCTTAATTTTTTTCAATATTTCTATGCTACGTGGTTTGGCTGTGAGTTTCTTCAAACTGTCACATCTCCAAAAAAACTTATATCTAAGTGGCCCCGCACAGTTCAAACTCGTGCTATTCAAGAACCAACTGTTAAGGGTCAACAATGGAACCATCAAATACGTTTAAATCTATGACACTGAAAAACACTACAATAATGATGCTGGAAAACAATAAAGCAAACTGGTCACCTTCAGAGTATGACAGAGAGCCAATCCATTACCGCGGGGCTGATGAAGGAGTGCACTGAGCCTTTACACTGCCCTCCCCACGGGAGACCTGCCACCGGGTAATAAAGGGCCGCCAAAGGGCAGCGTTTCTTCGTAGGAGTGTTCCAGCCAGAGAGCGGCACTCTGGGGCTCCCCTGCTGTTAAAAATCACGAGGTAACAGATGGGATGTGCCTCCCGAAGGAAGAACCCAGCACCCCTGCTAGTCTTGCCAAAGGGAAGAACCTGAGTTTGACCAGGCCTCTGGACCCAGAGGACAGAGGAACAAGCGGAACTGCACCAGGAGGGCGTGACGGGCAGCTTCCAGACTGTGGGAAAATCATCCAATTGAATTGGCTGGGACCTTCAACAGACAAGTCGTTGGGAAAGGAAAGGGATGGACAGAAAGCCAGAAGATTAAAAGAGACTCAAAGCCATGTTTAAAAAGAGCCCTGGCTGGTGTGGCTCAGTAGATTGAGTGCTGACCTGCAAACCAAAGAGTCACCGGTTCAATTCCTAGTCAGGGCACATGCCTGGGTTACGGGCCAGGTCCCCAATGGGAGGTGCGTGAGAGGCAACCACACACTGATGTTTCTCTCCCTCTCTCTAAAAATAAATAATTAAAAAAAAAAACAAACAGAATTATTACTAAAAAAAGGACAAAACCAAACACTAGTGTTGAGGTGACATGCTATGGAGGGACACAGGGAATTATCAGACAAGTGGTCACTTTTGGAGTGAGAGGCTGATTTTGATGAAGCTTTGCAAAGTTCATGACTTGGGAGAGGGTTTCAAGGGTGATTTGTTTTGCAATGACTCATTAAAATAATCTGTTTAGTGGGATTTTCTGTATTTGTGTTTTAGTTTACAATAAAAAAGATGTTAGGGACATCTCTAATAGTGTCAACAATAAAAATAAAGTAAAAAAAGGAAAAAAATAAAAAGAATGAAAATAAAAGCAATTAAGAATTCCTCAATCTCATAAGTATGTTTTGAAACTGGAAACAAAAAAATGAATATGAAAAATGGGTAACAAAAATATATTATTAAAGTGCAAAAGAAAAAAAATGTTTAAAAACAAAAAACTCAGTTCTCCCAGTCACATCCACTTGCCTGAGATTGCTGCTGTCTTAGGGGAGTAGCTCAGACCAAAGACACTGGGGTCAGCTAAAAGCAGTTTTGATTTCTTACTCGGTTACTTACTAGCTGTGCGACTTTTGGTAAGTTGCTCTGCCTCTCCGAGCCTGATGTCCTTCACCTGGAAGACAGAAACGGTGTCACTGCCAAGCCCGCAGGTCTGCTCTGACGGCTCAGTGAAGGGATGCCCGCAGGACACTGTACAATGAATGGCACGCAGCAAACAGTCAACAAGGGTTAGTTACTGTACTCAGATATTGGTGGTGATACTTTAATAGGCCTTTACATATCATTAAATATTCGCAACATTTACAGTTTCTTCGTATTTCAGGAAAATATATTTGCGTTGATTTATACTTTCCTGAAACACCGACTCCCAAGTTAGCTGTTATACTCTTTCCGTGAACATGTTTTTATGACAAAGCGCTGTCAAGAAACTAAAACCCTACTCACTTACTAACATATTTACAGGACTGAATTACTTCACAATCTGTACTTTGAGAGATGCTAAATCCGATGGACAATTTTGAATTAGCGATTAATGACAGGAAAAAGTCTTCCGGCCTAGCTCTTCTCACACATCAACTGCGGAACAAACGTGGTTCTTGCGTTTGAGGCGACCCGCAGGTCTGGAGCGCCCCTCCTCCTCTCAGAAGCCTGCGTGGCGCCATGTGCCAACATCTTCCCGCCGTCTGTGGTTGCCCCGGAAGGACTCCGTGCTGAGACCTGTGCTGTCTGAAATGTCCTCTCGCTCTTTAAATGCTTCATCTCCTAAAATATTGGAATTAATGTCTCTGTCACACATATTAAAATATTTATTAACAGCCTGACCCATTCCTGAACATTGTCTGGAAAATAAATGAGATGCTGTTCCTGGAAACTTAGATATGGCTAAAATATTAATGAAGGGAGGCAGAAACGATCAGACACGCCAGCGTGGCTTCTGTGCGAGGAGCTGTGAACGTGAGGCAACATCTGTTTCCTGCCACCACTGAATCTTAGAAACAAGACGTGAAGTAATCAAAGGGAAAAATTAAACTAAAACAAATGTATCTCATTAACAAAGCAGTCAATTCCCTTTATTTTTAAAATTTTATATACACGTATGAATGATCTGTATAATGTACATTCAATATAGAAAGCTTTATATATGTGATAATGTATAGAACATTTCACAATTACACTAATCTCTTACATAACATCTTGACATTTGCTTTAAATTTTTTTTTGCACAAGCTCCTTTTTCCTTCAGTTTGGTAAAGCCAGTTATACGTACTGATGTGCAGTGCGAACGCTCGGAAGGTTAACGACTGAGGGGGAGGGCACCAGTGACCAGGCACAGGGACCAACCCTAATAGTGTTCGGCCGGGGGAGGAGAACAGCCGCGCAGACTCAGTTCGGGAGAGGAAAAGACCCTTCTCCAGGGACAAGTGACCTAGCCCAATTTCTGTTGACTGCAGTTCAACCCCACAGTCAGGCTAATTAAAAAAAAAAAAAAAAACATTATAAAAACTAGGAAGGAAGTTTTGTCTGTTTGATTCACAGTCTTGTAAACAGATACAAAGGAACAAAATGTGCTTACATCCATCAAGAAAAAAAATTCTTGTGTACCCACTTAGGTTGATCCACAGAGTGCTTTCTTATAATGTGATACAATTAGAATTACTGACTTTTTTCCTAAATAAAAATATATTCATAGAAAAAGGAATAACACTGTCATGAAATCAGGAGAAAGGCAGTAAGAGTTTGCTTCAACGTATCAGCTGGAGGAATGTGGACTGGGCACCGACTGGCCTTTCAGCGTTCACTGTCTTTCACGGACGTTGTCTTTCACGGACATTTCAAGTCTGAAAGCCAAGGTCACCTGCCTCGTGGTCGACAGGAGGCGGTAGATTAGACATGACTGACGAGGATGTCCCTGCAGTGAGGTAGCCAGCAACCCCAGGTCCTGCAAGAGAGAAAGGAAAACACATGTCTTCTAGAGAGCAGGGCCACATGAAAACACTGACCTTTATAAAAATGTCAGGTCCCCATCGAGTACCCCATCACAAGAAACTGATCATCTTTTGTAATTATCTAAATGTACAACTAAACATTAACAAACAACTATATTTAGTACTATTTTCATGGTTTGCTTTTACTATGTGACAAAGTTAAAAATGATTTTAAAATTTCTGCTGGACAGTAACACTGCTGTGAAAATATGGAAAAAATTTCCCTTCCTACATCTGGGAAGTTCAATTTGTCAAAAATTCCTGGACACTGAAAGACAGCTATGTCAAATTAAAAAAAAAAAAAGGAACAGAGGAAAGAAACTCTATACTCAGTCAGCCCATCCAAAAGTCATACTTGATGAAATTCCCAACAAAAACTGTCCATCAAGTTAACTTATTTTCACTTGGTGCACAGAAATTCTATTACAACAAGTAACACCAAATGAACAAGGTTTGCTACACCAAGGTCTCAGAGAGAAAAGGAAGGCTTGGAACATGTCATAGGTCAAAACAAGAATACTACAGGAAAAGGTATCATGATTTTAGTTTTATATTTCTTCCTTGATTCTAACAATCTCTATTGCATAAAAATGCTATTAATGCCAGCATTTATCAAGATGTGTCCTATGAGCATATAATGGCTTTAGGTCCTCCAGTTTATCGTAAACATTGCAGACATTTAATTACATCTCAGCATCGCTGCACAAACTGCACAGAGTACTTGCAAGAGACACTGCAGCATAACACGCATGCTAAGCAATACTTTCACAGCTGAAATTGCAGGAGACAAGGCACACAGCTAAGGAACACTGAAGGGTTGGGACCAGAAAAGCAGGGGAAGCGGCATGCATTTAGCAAAATGGTTCTCTACCTGCTTCAGAGAGCTACACAGAAGTTAGCAAGCTGCCTGGCAGAGCGGATCTAAAGTCCGCTCCTGAGGTGAAGGGGGCTGCTGCCAGTTAGAAGGGAAGGAGAGACACCTGAGGGGGAAAAAAGAAAGATAAGCAGCACAGGAAGTCGTGAGGAGGGCACACAGCAGAGCAGTTTGATGAGGGCTGAGGCGTAACAGGGACTGATAGGACAAAAGGAGCGCAACTCGGGTCGTCACCTGTGCACCTCACAAGCGTCTGCATCGAGGGTGGGACAGCGCTTGTGCCGCTGAGAGAACACTGTGCGCCCAGCACGTGGTGACTCGGCAGAGACAAGTCAGCCTGCGTGAGCCGTGACATGCCACGCAAGTGCCCAGGTGCTCGAAACCTTGAACTCATAAAACAGCAAAAGGATTTTCCCTCTTTAAGGCCCCGTGAGCCTGCATCTGTCATCCCCTGCCTTCCAGCAGTCCGGGCACCAGGCCTCCCAGACTGCTCAGGAGAAAGACCGCGGGGTCACCACGCCGGTGGTCAGAGCCACTGCATCGCTCCCCACCAACCTACCGCGGCTAGGCACCGAGATTACTAGGAAAGTAGCCAACAGGTCTCACCAGAGACGGAACCCTTGGGAACAGGACCTGGAACAGTCCAGACCAGTACAGTTCCTGAGCACTTCTGATGACGGGCTCAACTTGGTTCCCATCAGACAAGTAGATTAGGAGAGCAAATCATGAGTGTTACGACAGAAAATGGAGGTAGGCTAAGGTTCCGAAACTGTGTGCCGAGGCACCCCAGGCAAACTCACGGGGCGCTGCGGGGTAGTTTTAATTTGAGATACACAGAGATAGCTGTTGGACACCATGCAAACAACAACTTTCAAGGTAGGAGTTGGACATAACTACTTAATAAACTTAACTATTAGGTTTCCTTTTTGTCTAGGGACAGATGAAAAAAATCACTAAGATAGTAAGGGAACTGAAATGAGAATGTTTGGGAACTTCTGGGCTAAAGCCTACATTGTGAAATGATGGGTCTTGAAGGGTTATCCAGAATATTCTGGCCCTATCACTTGCTTCTTTAGGAAAGACACACCAATTCCTGGACATTTCTGTAAATGTAGTCGGAGATGCCCTCTCCCCGACCCCCTGGCCTCCTAGAGGACGCATCTGGTTTCTAGGGGCCAGAGGTTACTTACAGTCTGGTCATTGGGATGGGATAGAGCAGCTGCGTTCTCCAGAGAAAGGCAGGAGGAAAGAGTAAGGGTTGCCAGAAATGCAACATGTGGCAATAGTATACAAGGCTGTCACACTTAAAGAGTGAGAAAAGATGAAAAATTAACAAAGACTATCACAAAATGGAACTGGCTGCCAGGATGGAGTCGTGGAAGGAACATGAGCTTCGGTGAAAATGAACACGGGATTCTCAGCAGGGAAAAGAGAACAGGGGAGCTCCGCCTCAGCGGCCAATGTCCTGCAGTAAACTGATACTGACCTCAGGGAAGCTTTCCTCACCTGGCTCACACTCCCTAACAGCACTAACATCCTGTCTTGGGCAGGAGTAAAAAGAAAAGCAAAAGGTAATAAAAACCAACTCTGCAAAGAACTAAAGGACTGGTTTGAGGAGAGGTCCAAGAATTGTACCCTTTCTCCCTTTAATGGCCTTAGGAAGCCAACTTAACTATTCCATGCGCCTCTAAATAAGTATGAGTAAGTAAAGTTTTTTCATCTCCAATTCTAGCTCCTAAAGGCATCTTCACTTTGTCCTGCTTCTCTTCCTCTCCCTGTTGTTCCTTCATCTACTGATTTTCTAGACGATGTAATTTGAGAACTGTCACTCACTACTGAAATTATGGTTATAGGGCCTTGAACTTGTCAGTACCAAGCTCTTCTAGAACCTGATCAATGTCTAAGTAACGCAGGGCCCTGGACAAGGAGCAACCACAGCTTCTCTGCGTCATGGGGGAAACACCCAAGGCCCTTTCGGGTGGGCACTGATCAGAACACAAAACGCGCTCCAGGCCAAAGCCCAGCCCCGCCTGAGGAGTCTCGCCCCAACTCACCCACACCGGGTGGCCTGCCCAGGGCATCTGTGCATTTTTACTCCAAATCCTCAACATGGGACTGAATGACATTTGCTCAGCAGCCAGGGAGAGGAAAATCATTAAATGTATTTTTGTTCATTCTCATCTTATTTCAAAATAATGATTAACTTTCCTTTATTTTTCCCTATCTCCTAAGCAAATGCCCTTACCTAACTCACCCAAAGGCACCAGAAGGAAGGGCTGGTGATGTGTGTTCCCACAGCACCTTATTTTATTTGCAAATTGATCAGAGAGGGGCCGGGTACAATCTGAATCTTCTCAAAGCTGGGGAGGGGAGGGTGTATGTTCCATGGGGATCCGATCACATAATGGGATTTCGCCATCATTAGCGTTTGCCCCTTTTATCAAACTCACGTCACACAACACATCAGTGCAAACCCACACACACACAACACTGACAACCCAAGCAGTAAGCACACATCGGTTCAACCGGTAGGACTTGAACTTTTCCTGAACTAGTCCTTCTAAACAGGACAGACCAGAGCTCATGGGAAAATCTTCTCAACTAACACCTCAAGAAACGAACACCCCAGAATGACGATGTGCTAAGAACTGGACAGTACCGGGGCCAATAAGGTTGCGGCTAATCCGGACTGTCCCACGTCGACACATGCACAGGCCTCAGCGGTGGCCTTCAGAATCACGGTCATGCGAGACCCTTTCCAGGTGGAGATTTGTACCATCTCAACTGGCCCTGTGTGAAACTTGCACCCTGAGCCAGCCCAAGGACTTGAAGAAATTTGTGAAAAGCAGCCTTTCTTTTTCCCCAACCCTCTCTCACCCCCACTACTCACCACAGCTGCTGCTTGCACCGCATTTCAGGAGCCACCCCAGGGACCCAAGTAAAACGAAAGGCACAGACAGGAGCCTTGACTCACTGTTCTTTCTCTATAGTGACTTATTAGGGAATTTGGACAAGGGTGAGGACCAAAATAATCTCTAACGGAAGCCTAGGCCTCTGAAGAGAAGTCTCTGTACCTTCTGTGTTCTAACCACAGACCTTGCGGCCCACAGTCTGCCAGCACATCAGAGAGCCCTCCCCGCAGGCTTTCACTCCATCAGGTCCGTGAATGTTAGTGACCACGGGGAACGAAAGGGCGTGGAAGAGACCGTCCTGCAGGGAAGCTTACACTCCACACCCCGCTCTCGTCTACGGCTAAACTTTAAACAGGTTTCGACCTAACCTGAATAAGGCAGACTTTCTAATCACAACTGTTATTTCTGATTAGACGTTCTCCACAATTTCTGCATGGTCAAGAGAAACAATGTAATACAGCCACGCTCCAGATCTTAATACAAAGTAAGGAGTGCAGTAATGCCACAGGAATGAGGTATTACGTGAACTTTTGGAAAAAGAGTGAAGAGGTAGCTGTTCGTGTGCCTGCAAGGACATTCTCCTGACTGGAAGCCACAGCTCTACACCACATGAAAGGAACGAGGAAGAGACTAAGACCACATTCCAGGTCCTTCTCGCCACAGAAATCACAGGGCGGGGGTGGGACAGTTAGAGGAAACCTGCAGCATTCTGCTCCTCACGTGCACACGGCCAGCAGCCGAGCACCACGCTCACAAATTGTAGGGCTCTGCTTGTGAGTCCCAGTGGATGAACGTCAAAGTGGTCCCAGTGGGGTCAAACGCTGTGTGACAGCCTCATCTAAAATAAAAGCCAAGCACAACTTTCCCCAAGGCCCTTATTTTTGAATATTCAAGATTTAGTCAGGGATTGATTGAGGAAGGGGTGGGGCTGGGGCTGGGTGGAGGCGGACAAAGGAGAAAGAGTGGGGACAACTGTTTACTCTTCATGACACATAAACATCTATACTAGCAATCAGGATAATTAAAATAATTACACTGGTGTGAGAAACAATAGGTAGTAATTTTTTTCTTGTAATTTACCTACATCATCTCTGGTTAGAGGAGGATTTCAGGGCTGACATTTTTTTTATATAGTGCTGAGCCTCGAGCAACAAGGGGTTAGGGAGCATCCACCTCCCACACAGTTGGAAGTCCAAGTATAACTACACTGAGCCCTCCTCATACATGGATTCCCAACCTTGAAGTTGACCCTTGGACAACATGGGTTTAAACTTCATGGGCCAGCTGAAAAACAATCCACGTATAAGTAGACCTGCACAGGTCAAACCCACACTGCTCACGAGGCAACCACTACAATTTTAGGCAGACAGCAAGAGCCACCTCCTAGTCTTAGGGTTAATTTCAACTGGAAACCTTTACACCAAAAACCATACATACTTCATTTATACCAAAGACTCTATTTCATTTTCAGCATATGGCAACAAAATGCTGAGACTTTTCTTTTTAAACAGAAGCCAATATGAAAATGAATATTTTAAAATTATTTTGCAATTACTGTGTCAAATGAACAAATGTCCTGAGCTTCAAAACTATACTGCCTTTTGACCCCTAAGAGGTAAAACATCCTTTCCTTTCCAGTACCCACATATTTCCTCCCATGACAGGATTATCCAGAAATATTTAGTGAAAGTGCAGATTAATCACTGGAAACTTAGAAGAAATGTATTTCACATCTGAGCATACCTATCTGGAACAACCGCAGTCCACATGCCGCCCAGGACTGAAACCAGAGGACTGCTGCACGCCACAGCACCGCCAGGGCAGGCAGCAGCTTAGGGAAACCCCTGAACGCGGTTTTAGTCTAGTCAGGACAAAAGGAAGGTGCGGGTGGCTTCTGCCACGTCTCAGGGTGACCAATTAGGTGTGGTTTACCTGTGAGGTATCCTGCTGTTTGTGAGTCAGAAATAAACAAATCGTGTTTCTGATCTTTGAAGGCACTCCAGACTGAAGAACGAGACAGGATTTCATTCACCTAAGGAAGTAAAAGCAAACTCTTAAAACATAAATAAATTAAGAACTGGATGCTGAAAGACGGAACTAAAGAGACAAGGCAAACTTCCAAGACAAAAGGAAGAAGGCCAGCTGAGGAAGGTCTGGAGATGGACTAAAACCACGCACTAATCAAACCCTCCACACCAGGTACAGCTCATTAAACTAAGCCCGAAGAAGCCCTAAGTCGGTCTTCCCTCTAAATGTAGACTCTTATTTTGGGCCTACCATCTACTGACTTGTGTGTAATTTGGGCAGGAAGCTTTCTCGTTACAGTAACAACCGGCTGCCAGTGTGCATGGGCTCCTGCGACTCCCGAGGACAGGGTGTGGGGAGAAGATGCTACAAACTCAAGCTAACTTACAGTTGTCTTTCAAATGACAGATTGTGACCTGTTAGACGTTTATGAGATCAATTAAGACAATTGTGATCGACACACTTCAGAAAATAAAATAGGTTAATATAGAATGCATCAGAGTATCACAGGTAAATGGACAGTGCTCTGTGATTATTAACATATACACACGCACACGATTATAAATAATGTTGTGTAAGTGTCTCCTGAACTAAGATGAAAGACATATTTCTTTCTGTGCACAGAGATTTTTTAAAGTTTAGGAAATTCCAACTTAGAGATTATCTTTTGCATATCAACGTTCAAATCAAATACGCACCGTGCACTTTGCGTGTGCCACACACACTGGACATGGGATGAGGAAGTCTGTCTCTGAAATGCTTAGTCTAGTAGGAGAGACGGCGCCACATAATTTAATGGTAAGCGCTAAAGCAGATATATATACATGGGGGCCGTGTGAGTCCCAGAGATTCTTGTCCCAACCTTGGAAAGAAGCAATAGCGCGAGGGATTGGTTGTGAAGGTAGTGGAGGAGTTGCTGTTTCAGAAACTATCACATTTCTTTTCCCTCTGGGAGTGGAAGGTGGGTGTCAGGGTTACTGTGCTAGTTCCATCAACAGCAGTCCTGCAGCAGGTCAAGGGGAAGACAATGCCTGCACATGGTACACAGGAGTGGCTGTGCTTGGCATTCAGAACACCCAAAGGCAGCACCTCCCAAGCACGTTACATAAACCTAAGTTAATGCCTGCGGCAACACGTGGTGTCTCTCTTCCTGAAGGTCACCTGAAATTGTTCAAATGGCAACATTGACATAATGGGCAACGGCATAAATATGTTTATTTAGTTGGAACACACAAACACAGTGAGTGGACTCACTAAAGGAAAGCTTTAAGTCAATTTAACCTACAAAAGAACACTGGCAGGGAGAAGTAACCCAAATGTCCATCAGCAGAGGCATGGAGAAGCAAACTGTGGCACATGCACACAGTGGGCCGTTACTCAGCCTCAAAAAGGCAGGCGCCGATGCGTGCTGCAACACGGACGGCCTCGAGAGCACACTGAGTGGCAGGGGCCAAGCACAAAAGGCCACACAGATTCCATTTGCGTGAACTGTCTGGAGAGAATTCATAGAAAGCAGAGCGGTGGCTTCCAGGGGCTGAGGGGAGGGAGAGGAGGGAAGTCGCCGCTTAATGGGGCCTTTTAAGAACTAGCTATGGTGGTAGCTACGCAACACTGCTAATGTACTACATACCAATTAACTGTCCACTTTAAAATTCTTATTTTTATGTTGCTTAACTTTCACCTCAATTAAAGAAAAAAGGGAGAGAGAGTGTGGGTGGGTAGGGCTATTTAGTAACACTGAATGAAAAATTCCTCAGAAGCAACATGATGAGTAAAACCAAAAAGGAAAATTAAATTAACGGAGCTGGCCTGAAATCAGCACACGCATGCAGCTGAAACACATTAACATGTATCTGTGTGACAGAAAAGGAAACCAACACATTGTAAGTGCTGTAAAGAAAGGACATGGACCAAAGCGCTCTGCATCTATCACACGGCATGATGGGAAGTTTTGTGGCTATGCCCATCACCGCCCAACAGTAAGTCCTAGAACGGAAAGGTAAACTGAATCAGCACTAAACACTCAATATTCTTCAATGCTGAAGAACGTCAGCATCTTCTTCCTGAAATGCATAACATGCTATCACTACACAGAACAAGCACCTTCCTGGGCGACCACCTGAGTATATGGTTTGTCTTTTCACTGGTTATGAGACAGCTATGCTAGTCCATCCTTGGTCTTGTGACCAGCTCCAGTTCCAGCCCACAGAACCACACCTGCAACTGGGACCTGAGCAGAGGTGCATGTATCAGCCTTGGCCGAGACCCTTGGCTTTGAGGACACCTCGACGTATCGGCAGCTCCGTGCCACTCACCTGCTCTCCGTGCTGTAGGCTTCGAGTCATCGCCTTGAGAGCTTTAACGATCTGAGCCTTCGTGGCGGCTGGACTGTCCAGATTTTCGAGGCCAATGCCTTCAAGTAATCTTAAGAGGTACGGGACCAAATCTGCTTTCAGGGCCTGGAAGACAGTATTACATGCACACACAGGCTGGAAAAAAACCGCAAACCGTCACTGAAGAAATAATTTCACTCCCAGCACCACACCTGGAAGAGGACAACCTGCTTTTCCGTAATGTCAGATGAACATTTTTTAGTGTCTAATGATAATGCCATTCTTATCAGTAAGATTTTAATCCATGCTGTCAGCTATTCTAAATGCTAAATGATGATTATTTTATTCAATCTTCCCAACACCTAGGACACAGGCACCACAATTATCAGGGACGGACAAAACCACTGCCTGGGGGGGAAACACACTGGCAGTCGCAGGGCGAGGCGGCGATCAGACCTAGATCCACAGAGGGCGGAACCCCGGCTTTCAGCCACTACGCTGGGCTGCCTACTCTGACGACACTGCACTAATGGACAACAATATTTGAAGTATCTTTGTATCTTTTTCACATTTTCTTAAAACATCAACTTTTGCATTTACCATTTCCTCTCAGCCTAATAAAAGCCAGATAATACTCGAGATTCACACAATTTTCAATGCCCACTCAAATTCAAAGGGAAGAGGTGGAAGTAACATTTAGTGTGTGTACCTTTTCACTAATATGATTCTCCTAACGAGGCTGTGCAGTAGTCATAACTATTTGACAGATGAGGAATCTGGGCATTGTAAGGTTCAGTATCATACCTGAGGTCACAGAGCCATCAAGTGGCAGAACTGGCTCATGTTCTTTCCAATCAACAACCCCCACAGCCAATTGTAACTGTGAGCCTCAGAACATCCAGTTAACTCTGTGAGATGCACGCAGTGCTTCTGACCTGCCTAAGCCAGGGGTGGGCTGTGGGGAGAGGAGATTTGAGAGGAAAAGGAGCTGGGAGAAGAGGAGGGCCAGAGAAAAAGACACAGGGGCTTGCATCCAGGATAAGGACATCAGATGTCACTTGGTCATCTGGCAGGTAATGAGAAACCTTTAAAGGGGTTTTAAGAAAAAGAGTGACCCAGTTATATTTAAGAATTATATTTTAGAAAGATCAGCCATAATGGTTTTTAATTTATTGTATGTTTTTTGTTCTTTCAGTATCTGTTTACTCTACATTGGTACTCACGAAGTCTTAACTTTTATTAGGTGGGTAATCTCTTTGAAAAGGACAAACAAAATCTTGGCATGTTTCTTAAATATGACTTAAGAAACAAAGGAATGAATAAACAGAATGAATCTTTCCAAAGAGGGTACAGCAAATTTTACAAAACAAGCTAAGGGTAAACGCTTATAGACAACCAAACTTTTACATTTAAACATGGGTAAGATGTCTGGCAGCTGGGCCACCTTCCTCTGTGGGCGTATACACACTCGTGCCTGTGCATGTGTGTGTACACAATCTACAATCACACGTGCACGACTCCCAAGCTACCTCTCTGCTCAGCCTCAGCGAGGGAAACGAAGCAGTACTAAGTCAGTAAAAACCGATCTTTCTGGTATGTTTGCTCTCTTAAAAGAGTGTTGAATCTGGACATCACTTACTTGTGCTACTAATTCACCCTGCTCCTTCTGAAACATTCGATTGATTGCTTCACAGGCTAGACCAACAACATCTGGTCGCTTCTTCATCCCATTCATCAGCGGGCCAATGGTCTCCAGAGATGCCATGGCTCGAACACAGAGCTAAAGGCCCCAAAAGGGAAGGTTACTTGCAGAGTGACAGTATTTTATATGCACAGTAAATATCATTGTAATAAAATATATGGACAACCTACATTCAGTTTAAGTTTAACAATGAACTGACTCAAACTCAGTCCTCTATCAATCATATCATTAAACTGGTTTAAGAACTGCTACAGGACTGTGTAGTTCATATGCAGAACGGCACGCAGTAGGAAAGCGATTCCCACTACAATGTACGCTAGCCAGGAAGAGGGAGCACAGATAAACTCTAGAACTATAATCTACCAAACGGACTCATCAATACCTCGTTTTCGGACAGGGCGTGGATAACCCGAATGGCACTCTTAGGGATGGCGTTGTTCCTATGATTCATCGCCTGGATGACTTTGGGAAGATGGCCCAGTGGTGGGACTTGATCTGCCAGCTGAGGCTGAGCATTGAAGAGGCATACTGTAGCCGTCGTCAAGGTTTCCAGGGTTTCTCCCTGAAGAGTATAAAACAGACAAACTCTAAAATACTGATACAGCCCTAAACATCCTTGGCAATTATTTGGTGTTCAAAACTAGGGATCCACAAGTTCCATGCACTGCTACTTGAAAACTCACAAATCCTTTAAGAACAAACTTCCCCATCTTCATTCAAGGCATAAGTTTAACGGAGTTTAAGACCTTAATCTTAGCCTCCGTTCACTGGGAAAGGTCAGAGTTCATTTCTATTATAGGTTTAAGAGACCATCTCCTACAAGAGAGTACTATAAGTTTTTAGATAATTTATAGACATGTTAGTGTCAGAGAACTTCAATAATTCATGAGAATGCAGAACTAGTGTTTTCCCTAACTCTATTAAAAATCCTACTAGTTAGCATGTCTGGTTGCCAAAATGCACTTTCTATTATGAGTGATGAGTAACAAAGACTTGTAACATCCCACTACATGCAGACATATTTGTAACAAAGTGCACTGCAAATGAACATGGAAATTGGGATGTGCCCAAAGAGAAAAATGACAAAGGAGAAATATACTGTGGTGGTTTTTCCCTTTACAGGTTTCTACTTTAAAAATTTCATTATTTAAACAAGCCATGTGTGGTAAAATCCCAGTAGAGAAAGTGTGATTATGGAAAGAGAAATATGTAAATATTTCTATACTAATGTATTTTTAAAGTTTTGCTAAACTAATAATAGTAACTAATAATTTCTAAGTACTCAACACGTGCCAGACATTATGCAAAGTACTCCACATACATCAAAACCCATTAAAACTTTAGCCTTAAGGTAAGGCGCTGTGATCACTCAAAAATAAGGCAAGCGAGGCCGAGTCATGAGACACCTCCCAAGGTCACAGAGCTTACTGACAGAGCACAAACTGTGGGTCAGGACCACCTAACAAGACAGTTCGGGCTCTTAAGAACCTCTCTCTACAGTCAGCTTGTTTAATTCAACAACAATCATGGACGTACTCACTAATTTTCAATCTAAAGATTCAAATAATAGAACCAGATATACTATCAGGGTTTCTAACTCACCAAACCAAGACCAAGGCTACCTTCTCACTCACTTCTGCTTTCCAAGTAGCTTTGGCTTTGAGCATGCGCACAGTTCACCCATGCAGCTCCTGTTCTCCTGCCAGTTTCTATAACCTGGTTCACCCCTGCCATAGACGGAAAGCTGAGGAAAGAACATGGTCTAGCAGAACACACTTCCATTTAGGCTTCTACATCGAACATTTAGGTTTTTCCTTAAAATTATACAGCTCCTGGAAATGGGGTGGCAGAAACCTTCTTTCTGAACTTCTACAGTCATCAGAGATAGCATCTTCTGAGTATAGACACCTACAACGGTGGCTCAGAAAAAACCATTTTACTAAGGAGTTTCACTTTTGAACATTCCAAAAACACAGGTGGGCTTATCTGAATCTAACTGTGGCTGCTGTGTTGACAGAGGCAGCCAATTCTTAATGCACAGTCAGGACGGTGGTGTAACAGAAACCCTTCCGGTGTAGTTAGCAAACTATCTGGCAGCTGAAGCTTACGTGAGGATTGTTCTTCTCGAGGAGCTCGGTTAATTTTTCTAGTAGTGCAATAAGAAATTCTCTAGGTTTTCTTAGAACCCAGGCTGGTTGTGCAATAAAAATTCTCAAGAAAACGCCTCCAACAGCAAGTTCACCCTCTGCTTCTCCAAACACCACAGTAAAATCTTCAGGCAGCTTTAAACAGAGAAAGAGCCATAGTCACATCACTCAGTCATCATTCCTTGTACATTAAACAATAAATGCAAACTCTATTAAAGACGTGATTATGAAATTAAGTAGTCCTTATTCATATAATCAAATCATAATTACTATAAGATTTATTGTCTCTTAATAAAATTCAGAAAAGTTGTTTTGATTAGTTACTTAATTTAAAAGTGACTATTCCTAGTTTTACGTTTAAAAGCTTATTTTCCTGTCTACGGCCATGCCACCCTGAACGTGCCCTATCTTGTCTAAAAGCTTATTTTCCAGAGGAAGGTCTTAATGTCTTAATGACAAAGTATGTAAGAGGTTGGCATTAAACTGACTCAGCAGGAATTTTTTAAATTATAGAGTAAAATGTAAGTTCCTTTCTCTGAATAAAAGTATACTTACCTTCCAGCTTACATCGGGGTTGTCTTGCTGATTTTTAAAGTGCCTTGGGGGAAAGAAGGAGGGATAGCAAACTTCAGTCACAAGATACACTTTCATTAGCCTTTACGGTAAGTCCTAGAGAGCCAACAGACAAAGTGGGAAACGTTCGCCCTTCCCGATGACTTCACCTGAAGGCCCGAAGTCACTACGTGCGTCCTTACTTACTCTAGCATCATTTCTCTGACTGTTGTGGACACTTTATCTCTGGAGCTATCATTCCAGATTAACTCGGGGTTTTCATGGGTTCCTTCAAAAATATGGACAGCAGCTTCAGGGTTGTCCCTCATGGCATCCATGAAAACGCTTGGCAGAAATTTCATTAATGTAAGTCGGACCTATTTAAGGAGGTTTGAGGAAAAAAATATTGGAAACACTCAATATTTGGTTTGTTTTATATTTCTTTAAGATAGAAAGAAAGTAGTTTGTCATAGGGCTGACAGCAGCCACTATTACCCGAAAGTCCGGGAGTGGAATAAGAGATAAACCTCGGTTTATGCGAAGGTAACTCGAAGAAGCCTCACTATGATCTGCTCCTACTTACCTATCTAGTTGCCTTTCCATTCTCTGCTACAAATGTAAGAAACTTTGAGAAGTTCGGTATCACTGGCGTGTCAAGTTTCCAGACCGCACTCTCCCAGATCATGCCTTGCACATGCTGTTCCCTCTTCCCAGAACACGCTTGGGAGGGCCCAACTCTACCCCATGCTCCCCACCCTCAAAAACAAATTCTTCTCATGCTTTGCACCTACAAGTATTTTTAGTGCATTTATTTTGCTGTGCCATGTTTTATATTGTACTGTAACTTTTTCCAAAAAGCATTTAAAAAGCAGCTTTAAAAAAATACGCCCAACACACACACACACATACTAACTGAAAATTAGTGAGAGGCATTAAGTACAAAGACAAAATGAAAGATGGGAAGGTAAGTTTTCTCCCTCAAGCCTTCACATGGTTCTCTCTCCTTCGTGTCTTTCAAGTCTGCTCAAACCTCACCTTCTGGGAAATTCCCCCGGCCCAGGCGCCCTGCTCACTGCCTGTATCCAACAGCCCCTGGCACATAGCAGATACTCAAAAACTTACTTGAATGAATGAGACTAATATGAAATCAGGACACAAAAGAAACATTAAAAGCTCTGTAAAATTGCTGGTGAGAGACTACAAATTTAGCTCTGTACTTCCTAGCAGCCAATGAACTAAAAGAAACAATATCAGTTACATGACAGAGTGCATCCATAAAATAGAGAGCGTGTCACTTTTCTTGGTCATGATAGAATTCAAATAGGAAGTGATAACTCAATGGTTTGTTTACTACTAGTTTAAATTTTTAAAAAATTACATAAGACAAATCCTTTGATCATAAGCCTTCAGAGTTATGTCCAGGTTACTCAGCTATTCTAAAACAGGCACTGGCAAACCAGGGCCAAACCTGGCCTGACACTGATTTGGTTTATAAACTTTTATTAGAGCCCTGGCTGGTGTGGCTCAGTTGGTTGGAACATTGTTCAGTAACCAAAAGCTTGCGGGTCTGACCCCTGGTCCAGGTGCGTACTAGAGGCAACCAATCAATGCTTCTCTCCCGCATCAATGCTTCTCTCCTTTCCTTCCTCTCTCTTTAAAAAAAAGCAGTGAAAAAAAAAAAAAAATGTCCTTGGGTGAGGATACAAAATAAAAAGCAAAGTGCTTGTTTAAAAAAAAGTTTTATTAGAACACAACTGTACCCATCCGTACATTTACTGTCTATGGCTGCTTTCCTGTTACAGTGGCAGAGTTGAGTATTTGCAGATCATATGACCCACAAAGGATAAAATTTTTACTGTATGACTTACTATATGTCCCTTTACAGAAAAAGTTCACCAGCCTCACCAATATCTCACATCATGTGTAAGAGTTCACTTGAATGGGTCTAAGACATAAATACAAGAGCCAAAACTATAAAACTCTTAGGAGAAAACACAGGCATGGATTTTTGTAACCATGGATTAGGAAATGGTTTTTCAGATACGACATCAAAAGCATAACTCACAAGAACAACAAAAAAGATACCCTGGGCTTCAAAAGACACCATCAAGAAAATGAAAAGGCATCCAAGGAATGGGAAAAAATATTTGCAAATCACGTATCTGGAAAGGGAATGGTATCCAGACTATATAAATACCAGTTACAACTCAATAGCAAAAAGACAAACAGCCCCATTAAAAAATGAGCAAAAAAGGTAAACAGATACTTGTCTAAGAAGATGTACATGTGGACAATAGGCAGATAAGAAGATACTCACTATCACTGGCCACCAGGGAAATGTAAATCAAAACCAAGAGATACTACCTCACACTCACTAGAATAGCTCTAATAAAAAAAGATATAAAATAACAAGTATCAGAGAAGATGTGGAGAAATTAGAACTCTCACAATGTTGGTGGGAATGTAAAATAGTACAGCCACTTTGAAAAACAGTATGACAATTCCTTGAAAGGTTAAACTAGTATTACCATATGATTCAGAAATTTCACTCCGAGAATAAAAATACATATCCACACAAAAACCTGTCAACATATGTTCACAGAAGCACTATTCAGAATAGCTAAGAAGTAGAAACAATCTGCATGCTCAACAACTGACTACCAGAAATAACATAACGTGGTGTATCTAGAGAATGGAATATTATTTGGCAATAAGAAGGAATGAAGTACAGATACTTGATTCAATATGGATGAACCTTGAAAAAAAAAACATCCTAAGTGACAGAAACCAATCACAAAAGAGCACATATTGTATGCTTCCATTTGTATGAAATGCTTAGAATAGGCAAATCTATGGAGACAGAAAGTAGGTTAGTGGTTACCAAGTTCTGGGAAGAGGGGAAAAGGGGAGTGAGTGCTAAAGGGAATATTTTTCCACCCTGGGTGGATGAAAATGATCTGAAATTGATTGTGGCTGCCCAACCTATAAATATATTAAAATCACTGTATTATACACTCTATATGTGAGAACTGTGTGGTATATCAATTATATCTCAATAAAGCTGTCACCAGTAAGGGGAAAAAAAGTTTACTAACCCCAGTCCTAGAATAGCTTGATGCAAATCAGTTTTTCAACTAAGGAGCTGACACCTGTATTTTTGCTACACAGAAAATTTAAATATAAACATATTCATCTCAAAAAAATTTGTTCCTCATATATTTCTAAAGTCAAAAAATTACTGAAGAGCTCAAAGTCAATAGCAGTATGTATGTGTTTAAGTACCTAAAACATTATTTCAAATATGTAATAAATATTATAATTATGTGCTACCCAACTCTGGCTTTAAGACAACTCAGTGTTAAGTATCAGTATTCACGCTTTCATGGATTCTTTCTATAGGCATCCAAATGTAATCTCCCTCATCTGATCAACTTTATTAACGGCAGACTAGTAACTTTATTCCCAAAGTACAAGTGTTTCAGGTCTTGGGACATATTCTCAATACCTAGACTGTGAGATCAGGCAAGAAAAAAAGAACTGAGTCCCACTTGTTTGACTGATGTCATATCAGGCTGTGGACGCAGGGGCTCAGGGGTGCTCCCTCCCACCTGTCTCTGCTGCTCGGCGGGCTGGCGCAGACGCGCTTCATGAGCACCACTTCCTGTGCGACTGAGTTAATTACAGAACAAGGCGACTTCGACTGCAGCTGCGCCTGGATGCAGTTCTCTACAGATGTATCCTGTCATTTCCTTCTTGGACTTTGGTAAACTTCATGAAATCAGTATCAGAGTAATAGATCTCTAATAATTCATTTATTTCTAAAAACCTATTTTGTGCTCACCTTTGGACCTATTAGTTTATCCGCTGTCATTTTAGCAAAAAGTTCCGCTGTTTGGGCTCGAACCTGTGGATGTGTTGAATTGCAGAACATATCTAATAAATAAATCAGAGCCCCTGTGTAGGAAAAAGAGAATTAGTATTTATATTATACATAAAAATATAACTCAATGCAACAGATTTTAAAAAAAAACAACTGTAAGCCTTCAAAGCATTCTTCTAGTTTACATACTACACAAAGCAGCTCCATCACTATTGAGCATAACTGGATGAGAAAGCACTCTGGACATTACCTTTTGCCATTGCTTCTTTGATTATTTTTGTACTTGATGTCAAAGCATAGAGAGTTTCCAGAACTAGCTGACGACCTACAGAGGGAGAGATGGTGAAGGAATGCATCAGCAGTAAGCTTACACTTACTGGGTATCACTTCCGTGCCAGGCACTGAACTAGGTGCTCTGAACAGGGTCTCATCCGTAGATCTTCACAATAACCAGCGAGACAGACATTATCATGGCCCTGCGATGAATTAGCAAGCTGAGGCCCAGTTTGGCCGGTCCAAGGTTTCGCATACAGTGCGTGGTATACCTCAGCTTTGTACAGAATTCTGTCTGACTCCAAAGTCCACATTCATAACCAATATGCTATGCAATCTTCCTACCTCATTGCTCACAGTACAAACAAAATCTCCTCACATCCCGACACCTGAGGACACTCTAATCAGGCAACTAAGAGTTTTATCTGGCGCTATCATCTTCCAGAAAGGAGCAGGAAATAGTGGTTGCAATATCCTATTCCAATCTAAGGCGGAACAGTATCCTTCTGGACAGTTTGTGCACCTTCCACTCCTTCTCATCCACGTATACTGAGCCACCGGACTTGCCTCTTCTAGAGCCAAACAGCAATGACAGACACTTGACCAAAGGCGTAAAGAGCTGGCACAGAGGGCGGAGGCGGCCGAGTGTTAGACTAAGACTGAAATGACGAAGGCTGATGCTGGGACTGGGCTGAGCTCCATGCAGGAGAGCGATACTAATTAGTACATGCTGCATTAAAAACAAACAAGGCTGGTATATCTTTTAAAAATTGCTCTAATTTTGGTGGCAGTAGTCTTTATCATCACTAAATCAGTAAAGAACAAAGAAGGCAGCATTAAACTCTAGGCTGAACAAAGGGCAATTTTTATCTTAAGCACTTTTTTCTATCATCCAAGACCCATTATGCTTTTTAATAAATCACGGAATATTAGTCAATCCTCAATTACTCATGTGTAGTTTATACTCAACAAACCAAAATTCCTCAGTTACTTCACTTTGCTCTTGGACCTCATCTCCAACTTCTGACTTTTGATATGGGAAATGCAAAATAATTATATTAATTTAATGATACAACACAACTAGGAAGACAAATCTCATGTAAAGAATACCACTTAAAATATTCCAAAACTAAACACGGATAACATTATGTCAGAGGCTTTGTATCATCTATTAACTGCTCCCCTCTATGGGTCAGCCACACAGTGGTTTCTGAAAGTCCACTTGTGAATATACGTACTTGATGGTAATGAATGTAGAAGAGCCAATAAATTGGACAAAACCATTGATTCAGCAATATTGTTGACACAGTCTTGGTTAGATGTCACTATATTCACAACCTGTAAATTAATCAATAGGATATTAAGAGTTTTGGAAATAATTTCTGACCTAAATCAAGTTAAGTCAAATTAGCCAGGCTTAAGTAAATTTAAGACTTTATGAAAGTGAGAAAAATATTTGGAGGACAAAATATTTAATTTTTAGAAAAAAGTAATTTTAAAAGATTGGCTTTATTATTTGATCTTTTGAAAAATAATAAAAAATGTTAATGCTTACATCTATATTATGCACATTAGCTTCCTATTAATTTTGAGGTAAGATTTAGGTATAACGATCTAACAAATATCTTAGCGACAATTCGCAATCTTGTGGCTTATAAAAGCCTTCGATCCTACATGCTCCAGAACTGTGGGGTATACAGCAGTACTTTCCGATTACAGATTTGGGGTGGAGGGTGTCAAGAAGATATGATCCTCACTACTTGGACTGCTTTTAGAGGGAGAAAGTAAATGTCTTCAGGGCCCAGAATAACAGATTGTGTCTATCTTTCCATTCTAAAGAAACAGGCATTTTTTCTTCCAAAAAGGAGGACCTCTCGAGTCTAACTTTTACAGTACACATCTACAGATTGATGTAACTTAACTTGAACCATGTGGTCAGTACTTCAAAGCAACATATCCTAGATTTAATAGTGTTTATTTAAAATGTTACAAGGTACTTGAAGGAATTAAGTAGAGAAGCATGTATTTCAATTAAAAGAACATGCTTGTTAAGTTTCTTAACCCATTTCACTTTGGTTATTAAAAATCTATTTGAAACAAAAATGCAATCTAAGAACATGTCACACATATCATTCCTAAACTGCGCATTAACCAATCACTCTAGGGCTGAATTTGGTGTTTTTTTAAATAATAAATTGTGTTACAATGAGCACGATCTTCTGAAAAATTACCCTGGGGGCTCACTCTGGGTTGCCTGGACAGTGAACAAACCCCTGTGATCAGGGACTTCCTGCTTCTGCCAGAGGAAAAGGCTCCGCCCACAGAGCTTCCCAGGAAACCAGTGGCCCCTTCTCCTGAAAGAGGGACCTCTAACTTCTCCTGGACGCCCAGGCCTACAGGTTTTGGGAATCCGGCTTTCCTGGACAGCTCCTGCAAGCAGTGTAATAACCCAGTTGTCTACCTGTACCCTCGCTGTGAAGGCTGCTTTTGTACTTGACCCATAAGAAGGGAGAGCAATGGGGCAAGGGCGTAGGGTGTTTCCTCTGGACCACAAACCCAGTGTGTAACCAGCAGAGTTCCCTGGTCTCAAATGTCCCTCTGTGGGAACATGGAGAAATCAGAGAAACCCTTTCTTGTTGATCTGTGCCTTCTGAGCACCAGAGTAAAGTCCACTTCTTAACCCACAGCACGTGACAACATAATACATAACAATGACCACAAAAGAATGACCTTAAATAATACCGCATAACATCTGCTCTTCAAAATGAGTAAGTTAATTCAAATTTTAAAAACTTATCCACTTGGCTTAACAGGCAAAATGAAAACAAACGACAACAAAAAATACATGTAAACTTCCATTCAGCTTCAGATGGTGATTAACCAAGGCTGAAACCATATATCAAGTGGCAGAGAGGCAACATGCTTTATTTAGTACAACATCCTTTTACCTCCAAAGCCAACTGCTGCACTTGACCAGCTCCGTGGACTCGAAGAAGAGAAAATATCAATTTAAAGTGCCCAATGCATTCACTTTCAGAGCCTAGGGAATAAGAATAAAATGTTGTGTTTTTTTTTTTTATTTCCTAGAAACGTTCTAAATTACAAACTTTCAGAAAACCAACACTCACTGTGGTTTACTGTCAATTACAAGTCCGTGATAACTTTTCTCAGTAATGTGTGACATGAGGTGAGTAAAGTATTTCTAAGAAGCAGTAAATCTTAGGCAAAGTAAAGCTATTAGAGTTTCTTATGTTTGTTTTGTTTTCACTTCCATCCCCACCCTTAGCCTCAGGCTAAAAACAAGAAATTTATCAACTACAACACAAAATTAAAAGGTATAAGGTGGTAATTATACTTTATCCCTAGACCTTAGAGCTGCTACCTACCCTCACTACACGCTGGCCCAATTATGCTTTGGGAAAATGCAAAGTCATCTGGATTTTAATAAGACTGGATTAGAACTCTGCCACTTGAGAACTACATTACAAACAAACAACTAATATGCATATTTAGAGGTTACTTATGAAAATATGGAAAACTGATGGCATTTCCATGCCTACCCACCTTAGACCCCAATCCCACATATTCACTACCACTTTGTTGTCAATAAAACAAAGATTTAGATTCAAAAACAAAACATTAACATTTTGTTGAACGTATATTTCCTTTAACTATATTGTAGTAAACCATATAGTATAATTTGTAATCTTTTGAGGCCTCATAAGATAATTCACTACAATGCCTCTACTTAAAGGATCTGAAAATATTCTATAAATAGATTGCTTTTAAATTCATTTCTAAACCACTTCTTAACAGGTAAGAATTATCATAACTCACTGATGTCACATAAACCATGCTTCTAAATTACAAGTGAACTTGTGATCCTAATACATAAAATGTATACTTGCTACCAAAATGTAATCTCTGTGCAAGTCCTTCCTCAGTGTTAATAAGCTGCAAATCAGTAACTTGCTCTGCTGCAGTCACTTTGTACCTAATGCACCACTAGTAATGTTCTACTATGCCAACTCCAAACAGTAAAAAAATAAAGTTTTCTTCAGATTTTATAAGACTGCCTTTAATAACATTCCAATGTATACCTTGAAAATGACTAATTTTCCTAACATTTAATTACTTTTGTTTTATTTGAATAATTTGTTGGCAATAAACAAAAAGTCAGAATTTTAACAGTACTGTAATATATACTGAAAAGAACAAAAAAGTACCTGAAAGATAACTATTAAAAGTCACTGAAACTCAATTTATACTGTTTTAGGTTTTATAGTCGCTATTTGTTATCACAGCTAGAACTGGAAGGAGCATTCAGATTTTCACTCATCTATCTCCCCTGGAGTCAGGTAGAGTGGTAATGTTTTTGGAAATGTCTTCTTAAAGATGTTAAAAATAGAAATTCTCATACTTTTATTATTTCAAATTTTATATACCAAAAACTTTAGGCAGTTTTTGAAAAATGTGAATGCCCAGTCCTGACTGGTGTGGCTCAGCTGACTGGGTGTCATCCTGCAAAGCGAAAGGTCACAGGTTTGATTTCCGGTCAAGACACAGGCCTGGGTCTCGGGTTTGGTCCCTGGTCCAGGCACCTGTGAGAGGCCGATCGATGTTTCTCTCTCACATTGGTGTTTCTCTCCCTCTCATTCTCCCTCCCTTCTCCTTGCTCTAAAAGTAAATAAATATTTTTTAAAAAAAAGACTAACAGAAGAAAGTAACTATTTAAAAAATGAGTGCCCCTATGCACATGGCATTTAGATCATCTAATGAATCTAATTTAAGCACTTATAATTGGTATATCAACTCTGTCATCAATTTGGAATTTTATACTGACAAGTTATTCTGCCTTTCAACCCACTGAGACTCTTACAAACATGGTGCATTGATCTCTCTGTTCAGCCTACTGTTTACAGGTAAAAATGTTATGGGGTCAATTCCTCTTGATGCTATACTAAGTCCAGCATTATAACCCAGTAATTTTCCCTGGTAATACTGGGGGCCCTCTATAGTAAAGGGTACAATGCAAGATCAAGGGTACCGTCACACACCTGGATTGTATTTTATGACATTTCTCAGAGCCTCCAAAGCCATTTCCACTCTCGGCAAGCGGTCTCCATGCTGCTCTGATTCCACTTTCGCAGCGTGTGTGATGGCCATGAACGTGTGAAGATACTGGGCCTGGGAGCCTATGTAATCCAGGAGACTCGCAGCAAACGCCTTTGGAACCTGAGTAGAGTAGAGAGATATTTAAAGACGTGTGCCCTCAGAAATAACTTGTAACAAAGACTCCAGAGCAAAAACCAAACACCAAAACAACAACAAAAACTCAGCCTACAGAGATTAAATTATGTATACACATAAATATACCTATGGAGTAAAAACGGTCAGGGGGGGCAGAACCCTGTTGCACTATGAGGTGTTTCTCGACATTTTCTGTCTCAATACATTAGAGAGCAGATACATTCCCATCAGTACTTCAGTGTCACAGTTCTGAGATTAGAGTGTCTCTTCTCTTTGCCAATAAAAGTAATCGATAACATTAAATGTAACTTCTATAACTTGGTTATATTTAAAAACTATATATACTTAGAATATAAACTCAAAGGACAGTTTTCAAAGAAACTTTACAAATCACTGAGTTCATTCTGCTTGACAGCTAAATAATATACATTACGGTTTACTAAATTCCTTTTTTGCAAAGAGTAAAGTCTAAAACGAAGCTTCACTTCTTCCCTCCTTATAGATCAATCAATCACCAAATCCTCCTTGCTATCACCACAAAAAACAAACAAAAAACCATACAACAAAATATTCCTACATGATCCCCAAGCACTAAGAAGAAAACAAAGCTCCTCATTGGCTCCTGGAAGTGATCGGGGATCATCACAAGGGACAAGCTGCTGTGAGCCCTACCATCTTCTAAAAAAAACCGTTGCTTTCCACATGTATTTTCTTATTTTCTTTTAAAAATCGGCCAGAGCAGAACTTCTATATGGTGCTGTGACACTCTACACAACAGAGCTAAGTGTGCAAATGGCCTGGCACTTCCATAAACTGAGACACATATATATGACATAGTGCTTAACATAAAAAATAGCTGGGCAAGAAATAACTTCTTATTAATGAATCCACAAACTTAAATTCTTCAACATTCAAAATAAAGAGGCTCAGAAGTTATCAACGGTCACCCCATCACATACCAAGGTGGTATATAAAGCATTTGGCAAAGAACAGGAATTACTTCAATGTATACAGTGTGATAAACTAGTAGCTTTTAATAACAAATGTGCAAAAGTATCAGACAAAACTAAAAGTAGACAGCTTACCTCTAGCTGGAAAGTAGGGACTTCATTATACACCCGGACAAAAATTTCGCCTACTATAAGTTCTTTGGCATGATCACTATAGACAAATTCTGATCCATAAGTTTTGTCACAATCACCCTTTTTAAAAAAGGAAATAAACTGTCAGATAGCAATCAGAACCATTAGTGTCTGGTTTATAAAAATCTACCCATGTTTAGCTTAACAACTTAACAGATAAATAACTTAAAAGACCCATTCATTTTCCAGAGAGAGAAAGAAAATGTGGTGGGATAAACATACAGCACTCACTACAACTGGAATAGGCATGAAATTGTTATTTCTAGTCCAAAGATGACTATTATAACTCATTTTAAAGATTCAAAAGATCACAGAGGTTAGCCAAAGAAGTGTCTTGGAGCCACTGTTCATAAACCAAGTATGACACTTGGCTCTTCTCCCTCTGCTGAGCAGACACATGGCCTAGTCAGATGTGGGCTGACAGCTAAGAACTGAACATATTTGACTGGTTTTAAAAAGTAATACATTAAATAAAGTGCTGGAAAACAGCGTCTCTAATAAACAGGCTGACAAATCAAGAAGAGTTTCCATTTAATGAAAAAGAAAATGAGAGAAAAGAAAAACAGGAGGGGAAAAAAGTTCCAATGCATACACAGTTTAGGTTGGTCTAAAATAATATGTAAAAGTATATAATAAACTGTACAGTACTAAAGAAAGAAAGAGATCTTTTTTAAGAAGATTTTATTTATTTATTTATTTTTAGAGAGAGAGGGAGAGAAACACCAATGTGAGAGAGAAACATTGATCCGTTGCCTCTCATAGGCACCCCGACTGAAGACCTACCCCGCAACCCAGGCATGAGTCCTGACTGGGAATCGAACCAGCAACCTTTCACTTTGCAGAATGATGCCTAATCAACTGAGCCACACCGGTCAGGGAGAGAAGATGTTGTATGTCTTTTCAGGTAAAACAATGGATGATACACAGAAATGCAAGACCTATTTTCCCCAACTTTGCAATTCTAAAAACTTCCATCTATTAAGAGCTCTGAATGACTATCATAAAATGAGTTCAAAAACAAATTTTGAATAATTGAGGACATAATAGAAACAACTACTCCTTAACAAATACCAAATTAACGAGCATAATTATCTTTTAAACCACCAAGACTCAACCATCTAGTGTACACATTATCTAGGCTTTCTCCTGATTTCCCATCCTACTATTTGTTGTTGCTTTTTAATTGTTTAACAGCTTCTCCACTGGAAGCTGTCAGGTTAGGAGAAATTATTCAATTCTGATACCAAAAAGCAACTTTGATTTACTGGGGGAAAGAGGTTGAAGAGAACAACTAAAGGAGGGCTTGGTTAAAATAGAAGACAGCTATATGTAAGTGGTTGCAAAAACAACAAAAAATTCCTAATGTATTAAGTACAGTAAGAAGTGTTTTTGTATGGACCAAATATTAGGTGGCAAAAAGCTATAGGCTTGATTAACACAAACGGAGAAACAACACACTTTGGTTTTGTCAATACTAAGTTACATTTTCAGAGATTCATTCCATCAGAGTAAGTCACCCAACAAACCTGTAATGCAATAACATACTTTTTTAATCATGTTTTCTTGTTGAGATTCAAGAAATTCAAGTAGTTCTGCCCTTGTAGAATTGTTCCATATCAAATAGGGGTTCTCTGTGTTGCTGTTAAGCATCTTCAAAATCTAGGAAACAGTGTTTTATAACATTTAGAACAAATATTGAAGTTATCATTTATTAAAACTGTCTATTACATTTGGTAGTAGGCGCCTTAGGTATAATGGAGCTCAATAGTAAGGACCTCAATAATTCTAACAAGTTTGATAATATCCATTTGCAGCTGAAACAAATCAAAGCTGAAAGAGGGCAAATTATTTGCCCCAGGTCCCACAATCTTTAAGTGGTGAAAATGGGATTCAAATTTGAATGTTTCACTTCACATTGTCTTTAATTTTTAAAAAAATTGATTTTAGAGAAGCAGAGGAAGGGAGGGAGAAGTGGAATGGAGAAGGGGGAAAGAGACAGATAGACAGACAGACATTGATTTGTTGTTCCACTTATTTACGCATTCACTGGTTGAATCTTGCATGTGCCCTGACCAGGGATCAAACCCGCAAACTTGGCGTATCAGGATGACGCTCTAACCAACTGAGCTACCTGGCCGGGGCCTGACTTCACATTCTTAACATTGGCTCTGCTTTGGTGAAATTTACGCAAGATATTTTGTGTTAAAGCATTTAATAAACAGTAAACATAAACTTGAGAGGAGCCATACTGTCTTTGCATACATATATTTGAAAACAAAATCTGAGTCTTCACGAAACCTAGTCCTAGGGAGGGAAACAAGATGCACGGGCAGGGCAGAGGGTCAGTTCCGGTTTCGTCGGCCAAACCGAATTCAGAGGTGCAGTGAGCAGCTCTGCAGACAAGCTCACAACAGCTCCCCTACCCAGCGCGCTTTCCCACCGGCTAGCTCTCCCCGACAGCAAGCATGCGTATCGACTTTTAACTCTCCTTCACACATTTCAGTAAACAACGTTTTCATTTGCAGAGCTCTATGTGAGGAGGAAAGCAGTGTGTTATCACCTCCATCTTATACAAAGACACCCAAATCTTGTTTTCCAAATGATAAATGACTGAAAAAATGTATCATTAGGAAAACTGTAAAACTTTGAGAACTAGCAGTTTAAAATAAGCATTTAATAAATCCAGACGGCATTCAGGCTAAGATTTTGAAATGTTACTGGTTCTCCTATAGTAGTTAATTAACAACTTGCTAGTATTTCCGGAAAGACCATTTCCAGTCAGCAAAACTTACCACATTAGAAAACACAAAATCCACAAAAAGAACAAAGACCCAGAGTGACATCTACAGCCTCCCTCTCCTATCCGGGGGCAGCAGAAAGCAGTGCCCAGCACTAAAACACAGACCGATCAGACGGACTCAGTAACAGATAAGCCGCTTGTAAATTCTAAAAACACAATCTAAGGCTTCACAGTAGTCTATTTAATGGATTTCTGTAGGTTAATTCTCTAATGCTGCTTTGGAAGGCTGTTCTCAGTGACCCTCACAAAAGAGGCCAAAGAAGCTGGGAGACCTGCCAAGGTTATACTTATTTTTGTCCTTAATGCATGTGTGTGTGTGTTTGTATTTACTTTTAGGATTCCAACCTTGCATCTAAGTAGGTTATACCTTATGAAAAACCACTAAAAACAGACTCTGGGTCTCCTGAGTCCCGGTCCTCTGCGCAATGTAAAACCCCCTCCCACATCTGCTCTCTTGCCTGTCTGTCCCTTTGTGACTCAAGATCAGGTAAGAGAATGAGGGTGGCTCCGCACTGAGGAACGTGAAGTACGTTTATACTTACAAAAAGACTGGGCTGACAGAGAGGCTATCATTAGCATCAATCCACAATCAAATAGATTTCTTGGTTGAGCATGCAAATATTTTCAAATTTAGGTTTCCTATAGCAATAGTCATCCAAACTCATCAAAACCCAGGCTACTTCTGAAGCACATACCTCCGTAGGACTGACCACAGCAAGTTTCCTAGCAATGTAAGGTGTCAGCATGCCAGACAAACTTTTCCTTACGGTTGGATTTTCTGGGGTTGCTTGCTCTTCTGGCAGATACCCTCCAAGGCGACTAAGAGCACGGACACTCATTTTGGCAAGGCTGTTTGCTACTTCCTGTTTAAAAAAATTAAGACATTAAAGTGGCTCTGTTACCTTACACAGATAACGCAATGACTTTATGAACCATTATGAACTGTATGGAACGTGTTTAAAAAGCAGAGAACAAACAACCAAGAAAGATACAGGAGTCCCCAACACTGACGTTAAAGAGTTTATGCACTAGACCTTACTCTTTCATTTATACAAAGGACCATCAGCATCTATGAACTCACTTACACCAAAACAGTATCTTGTAGATAACTGGAAGAAGCACATTTTGGGGCTGGTTGGGGAATAGGGAACAGGCAGGAGTATTTGACTGCTAAAGGCATATACTGACGATAACATAAATAATGAATGGGAGTAAATAGGGGAGAGAGGAAAAAAGTGTGTGTAAAATTCAGGTAAGCACTCAAGTGTTTGAAGGAGCTAGTCCCAGAAGTATTGTTATATTTCCCTGTATTACAAAACCATAATTTTGCAATCATGAAGGTGATATTGAGTAATCAAGAAAAGATTAAGTTATTCCCAGTATTTGCTACTACAAATTCTCTTGTCTTGAATCATTGATGTATAAGTGATTAGGATAAAAAAAAAGTTTGGGGGCTTAAAGTGCAATGAACTTATTTATCTCATAAAACAGTTTATGCCTTGGGGATTCTGGATAGCTGAAGCATTGCTTCACATAAACCTACGGTTTGGGTTCAAATTCAATATTAAAGCGGTATTAAAGTTACCTGCTGGTTGGTTTCTTCACTTTTCTGAATGCCACTCTCTTCTAGTGTGTAGTCATAATTAAACAGATAACCAAGCATATGCCACAAAATTCCAGCCTGAAATAGGTGTGTCTGTAGCCAGAAATCCACAGCAAAAGAACTGACACACTCAACCCCAAGAGCGGCCACCCGTGGAATACTCTGAGAGAATAAGAATAATGACACTAAGTATAGAGTTAAAAGAAGCTCCGAAGAGAAACTGGATGCATGTCAAGCTAGTTATCTTATAATGTAAAATATTTACCTCCTTATATTTTCATTTTCAACTTAAATCTGAATCCTATATCCTTTAAAGCCTAAAATTAAAAGCGACCCTGTGACAAAACAGAATTACTATCTTTGAGGCTAGTGTTCAAAGACTTGGCAATAGTTTTCTTCATTTTACTTCATGAATTTCCAATTTTTTAAAATAGGGACAAGGCATTAACAGCAACTCATATGCCAGTGTACTTAAGTGTATCGGTATCTTCAGTGCAGGGGCACACAACTACTTCCTTAGATGAGAATTTATTCTTACTAAATACTTCTAAGGACATCAGGTGAATACAGCTGAGGACCTGTTTTCACCAGATCCCTTAGTCCTGGATAGCTTAGTCCAGATCAGCACCCCAACCCTCTTCTCTTCCAACACAACTCTCACTCTGTCCAAGCACGTCCAGTCTCTCTCTCTCTCTGCTTCCCTGAGCAGGACCGATGAGGAGGCAACAGCGGGCTCTCAGGTCCGGGAAGACTCTCCCACGCGGCAGTGACTTGCCCGGGTTTCCGGTTTTATGTGTGTGGTCCTTTGCTTTCAGTAGATGTATCCCATTCAGTCTAGTCTTCTCCCTTTCTTCCCTGCCTTCCTTCTAACGTTCAGATGAGACCCATTGCTCTGCTGATAGGTCACTCTAGTCTCATTCTTTGTGGGTCAGCTTGGGAACGCAAGCCTTCATTTATAGCAAGGCTTCTGTGAAAAATGCTATTAAAGATCCACATAATTAACTTAAAAATAATTTGGGAAAAACAACCTGTTTATAAATTGGAGACTGGCTACTTGAAAAGAAAACTTACTGCTGACTCTATCCAGAAAGCGCGAAAGATGAACTGTACCTTGCCAAAATACAGCACCCGGCAGAGATCCTTGATGATGTCAGGCATTTCTGTGATCTTCTCTCGGCACTCTTCAAACTGAGCAGCCACACTGTAGCATTTGCTTATGTGCCCGCACACCTGCAGACGATACCAACAGAGGCGGGGAGAAGAGTCCCGTGTGTATTCCTCAAGACAATGGGAGTCAGATCAGCAGAGAGCTGTGAATAACGCTTAACAGTGTATGTAACGGTCCAACACGAAACAGATTATTTCTATTAAATCGCTAGTACTGCTGGTTCAGATCTCCTGTGGAACATGGGCCGAATGAACCATGGCCTGTCATCATATGACCAGGGAGCTAAGGGCGGTTTTTACATTTCTAAAGAACGATTAAAAAAAACACCACCACAAAAATATTCAACAGAGAGTGTACGTAGCCTAAGAGCCTCGAATTTACTCTCCGGACCTTTATTACAACGTTTGCTGACCTCTGGATTAAAATATTTTTGTCCAGCTTATTAACACTGTAGAATCACAATTCTATTTATGTACTACATTTCAAAGTAGAAGATGAAACTCAAAAAACCTGTACTCAATTGTTTTATACATGCATTCTAAACTTTGCTGGCAAAAACAAAGGGCCACATAAAAAAGATGCATTCTACAATGATCTTAATGAATTCTTGATGGATTTCCTATCAAAGAATTCAACTATTATAACCATAACCATAACAGAACGTAAGCCAATTAAAATACTAGGGACAGGGGAGGGAGGCAGAAAAGGAAATTAGAGGAGGAGGCGGAAGATAAGTGAAATAAGAATGGCAAAACAGCAAATATTCAAAAGCGGGTAACGGGGACACAAGGGTTCATTATACTATTCTGTACTTTAAGAAAATAAAAAAGGCCAACAGATCGCAAGTGATTTAGTGCAGTGGTTCTTAAAGTGTGATACACAGACCATCATGATCACCTGAGAATCTGAGGAACAAAGTTCATTCTCAGGCCCCCACCCGAGACCCACCGAACCAGAAACCATGGGCAGTGTACGGTGCTCAGGAACTCTGCTTTCATGCGCCTCCAAGTGGTTTTCACAGATGATGAAGTCTTAGATGCAGGCACAGTGTAATTCCAATGTAATTGGAAGCATATGTTTCAGCCTCACCTGTACTGACATGTCACTTGGTTTACTAGAACGATTCAGGACAGCCACACAGCGACTAAATGCCTCTTGTAACACCTGCAGAGAGAGAAGCCAGCCATTAAGTTCCCATTCTACTTGAAGACTGAAAAGCCTTTCTGGGAGAAATAAATATGAATAACGTTTCAGTATTAGACACTTGGTAAGTGAATGCTAGCTCAATCAACATCTGTTAAAGAAATAACAAAGGACTCTTAAAAGTTTCTTTTTAAATGGTCTCAACAAGATACTTTATAAACAATATTCAGTGTACCAATTTTGAATCCAATACTCTCCAGTACACGTTATGAAATAAAGCTCTGTTTCTACCTGTAATTTTTACTAGAATATAGGGAATATAACGTTGTTATCTGTTGGCATAAACTAAACAAACTGTATCAACTCAGTTTGTACTTGGCAAATTCTCTATTGCCAAGAGTCACACAATGTGCCTGAACCAGCGTGAAGGTGAACACATGGTCATTCCATGTTACCTCGATCCCATTTTCCCTTCTGAGCTCTTCGGCATTGAGGGCTGAGCAGTTGACGGTATGGAAAGCTAGCTCTACAGCAGCAGGCAACAAAGGTGACTCTTTCGAGAAAAGGAGGTCATCTGAAGTTTCCATTGTTATAGTCCTAATCAGCATGGGGTATCCTGCATATTTATAAGGCTGTAAATCTGAAACAACCAAAGGTTAGTGCTGAGAGAACAACAAACAAAACAAAAACTGACCATACCATGACTTGAAGTTAATTTTGACATTGTTATGTTGCCTTAAAAAAAAGAATAAAATATTCAACATCTTAAATGTCTCCTAATTCTAGTTTATGAAAAGAAATTAAAACAAGTATAGATCCCTTGGATCTTTTCTAGAAAACTTGGTTTGGTTGATTCTCTAAAATGTTTCCACTAGTAAAAGAATATTTTCTGATATATTAACCGAATTTAGTGTGTAGTGGTTTTGAGCCTCTGCAGAATATTTACTTTCTACACTGTGCCTGTGATCCTTGTAACTCTTCACCTGATCATAGACAGCAAGACACAGCCCGCATGCCAGAGGCTGTATTAACAACTCTGATGTTCATACTTTGTAAAGAAAAGAGATAGTAAGAGACAACTGATTTAAATGAGAGTGAATTTTTTTTTTTAAGATTTATTTTAGAGGGGAGGGAGAGAAACATCAATGTGCAGCTGCCTCTCATGTACACCTTGTTGGGGAACCTGGCCTGCAACCCAGGCATGTGCCCTGATTGGGAATTGAATCAGCGACCCTTTGGTTCGCAGGCTGGCGCTCAATCCACTAAGCCACACTGGCCAGGACGAGAGTGAATATTTTATATTCTACTTTCTAAATAATAAGTGTACTTTTCTTTCTTTTTACCAGCTATTGTAAAATGAACATTCAAAAATACTGAATATAATTTGTTCTAGAAATACAAGGTAGAAACAATTTATTAACTTTATTTTGTTAGTTCCATGTGTTGATAAATTTAAAGGTAAAAGCTGAAATGTACAGGTACCCAACTGCTCTGTTTTTCCACTAACCTATAAGGCAGGAATATGCAAATTAATTGGCTGTGACTTTATAAGTGCCTATATAATCCCTCTTGAAATCAACGTAAAACCTTTACTTTTGACCAACAATCTGCCTTAAATTATGTCATTTTTAAAATGATTTTTTTTAAAAAGCCCACTGCAACCGGTCCTAGTAATCCTAACACATATATGCCTATATGTGGTAAGAAAGAACAGTGAATAAATTTTAAGCCTATCAGATTAAGTCCCCCACCTCAAAACTCACTGAGTATAAACCTCCCTGGAAAAAGGGTAAAACACAGCCTGAAAAAAACATTCTGACCTTGATGACAAACCAATGATGAGCCACAAGTGCACCTTGTGGCTACTAGAGTTACTAACCATTAAAAAATAACTAATGGCTTGAAAAAGTCACCTTTGAACTCAATCTGATTAGTAATAAATGCCATATAAGTAAATGCTTACAAATATGTTCTGTTCACTTCACACACAAAAGTGACGCAATCACTGTCTCTAACGACCCCGCTGCTAGCTCCCCACGCTCTTCCCTCCAACCTGTACCTAAACTGCAATGCCACGTGTCTTTAATTACCCAACACTCCACCCGCTCATGTCAGATGCCCTGTCCTGTCTTCCTTTTCTCCCAGCATCACCCTGCAGAGCAACTGGATCGATCACCTACTTGGTGCTATGTATGAGCCCAGTGCAGTTCCCAAGCCAACGGACACCTGCCCTACTGAACCTAATCGGCAGCGCAAAGTCTTACAAGTTTCCAACACAGCCCCGCTCTCTGGCTGCCACCGGCAGGGTTGCTGCGAGTGGCCCTGCCAACACGCTGGAAATCCCAACCACCCTGCACCCTGCCATCACAACGTCTTCATCTACAATGGCATTTCTCAGACTGAGGGGCGTGTCAGCTACCACAGGAAGTGAGTGCTAAGAAATATACGATCATTTGAAAAGTTTCTATCGCCTTTAACAGACGAAAACACTCTCGGCACTTCCAGCCTTTAGAGGCATGGGGAGTCATGGCAGGCACAGCATTCTACATGGGATCTAACACTGAATGAACCTTGAACCAAACACCGCCAGACCCACTTTAGATGTCATTTAATATGTTTGCTGCTAAATATCTGAATATAAAAATAGCCAAGTACCTCCACAGGATGGAAATGTCCTTCAGGAAGAAATAATGCAACCTTGCTGGAAATGCACAATATTGCAAGACACAGCTAGGAAGTGGAAGGTATAAAATAACATTTTGGGCCTTCCTAAAAAAACCTACTCTTTTGCTGTATCTAAAACACAATTTCAAGGGCCTTTTGCAATAAACATTATAAATATATTAAAGTATGGTGTAGAAACAAGTAACATAATAGAATTAGCTGGAAGGTAAATTAAAATTCTAAAACAACACATGCCTTACCTTCTTTATGACGGTTGAAGAGAATGCTCTGCGTTTTCAGAATTAAAATTATGTTCTCTGGATCTGGTCCATCCACTATTTTTATTGATTTGGTACATAAAAATTCATACGCTTTATTTACTTTTTCAAACATATCCTGCATGTAACCGAAGATAATTTACTTTTAATATGGAACATCTCAAATCACAACTAAAAGAGACATAGCTGGTTTGTATTTTACCAATAACTTATATATATATAGGTTATATATATTTTTTTTTCTTTTTTTTTTTACATTAAGAAATTCACTCTAGCCCTGGCCGATGTGGTTCAGTTGGTTGGACCATTGTCCCATAAATGAAGAGTTCACGGGTCTGATTTCCTATCAGGGCACATGCCTAGGTTGTGCATGCCTAGGTTGCCAGTTCAGTCCCCGTTAGGGCGCTTATGAGAGGCAACTAACTGATAGATGTTTCTCTCCTCTCTCTCCCTCTGTTCCCCTCTCTCTAAAATCAATAAGCATGTCCTCAGGTAAGGACAAAAATAAATAATTACTTTAAAAAAGAAATTCATTCCAACTACAACCTAGCTGGTATACTTTTAAGGTGAAACTTTCCCCCCCAATAGCTATTCAATGATCGCAATACAGTTTACTGAAAATGACTTCCACAGTGGTTTATACCGTGTTACATTAAACTGCTACACACTACAGATAGTTTATTATTAAACAATTATGACAAGAGTTTCATTGAGTACTATGGCAGGCCCTGTGCTAAGTGCTTCACAAACATTACCTCTTTCAATCCTCCAAACAGCCATGTGAGGTATGTATTAGCATCATCCTCATTTTTCAGGAGATGTAAATCACTTGTCCTGGGGTCGCGGTCGGCTGGTGACAGAGCTAAGACCCCAGACCTCACCCTGAAGCCGTGCTCGTGTACCTCTGCCCTACACCACACGCCTGGGTCTGTCTGCCGACTCCCGCGCCAGCATCCCATTTGCTGGTGCAGCTTTACTGAGAATCACAGCCTCTGGTGGGCTAACAGCTTAATGCTGATTCCAGCTTTCTTCCTATCTTGACTGTCCTCTCTCCCAGTGAATCTAAACGGCTAAAATTTTCTCAAAATGGCCTAAGCTTTTATGTAGAAGTGGCATCTTTTCAAGGCTGCCTTCCCATTCAGGAACACTGTCTGTCTCTAAAAACAACACTGAATTTGAAATCAGTGGAAATGACTACAAGTTACTAAAAATAGACTATCAACCCTAGTTTTAATGGTTCTTATCTCATTTCATCTTTCATGAATTGGTATTTTCATAGGAAGCTGGAAGAAGCAGTATTAGGGAATTGCTGGCAGCAAATGACTTTAAGTTTGAACCAAAATTTCTACTTTTTCAGTTAGATATGAAACTGGATGTCATTAGAAAAAAAATTACAGAAAGCAATCTGGATGACAATGGCATCATCTACAAATGAATTAAATTCAACCACAAACCTAAGTTTCAATTAGTTATGTGAATGCCAATGAGAGTTAATTCTCAAACAGACATGGGTAAGGAGAAAGAATAAAATCCCTAGTCCCAAGGGCAGTCTTTTCGGCAAACTGAGGGAGGACCACTCATGCAGGAGACATGGGCGAGAAGGTCACCGTGCACTGGGCACCACCGTGAGGCAGGCGCTGGCACAGAGGATGCGCTTCTCTGACCTCTGTCTGAAACGGTGACAGAGTAAACCGACGTCGACCCAAAGCCCAGCTCCAAAGGTGGTACCTACCCTTCCTTCCGGATTCTTATCAGGATGGTACTTTTGTGCAAGTCTAAAGTAAGCTTTTCTAATCTTGCTCTCATCATGCCTGTCGAACAGGAAAAGTATTTTATGAATACAATAAGGCGCAAGAAAAAATAATTACACAATCATCTAAAATGATATTGTAAGAACCTTATGTTATTGTATATGATCATATATTAGGTATCAAATTAAATTCAGTTAAATTTAAGTTTATCCTTTATGTTATCTTTACATATTAAATATAAAACTTAAATTTTTCCTATGCAAGGTTATCATTTACTTTCAATTAGAAAATAATATTTTGGGTTTGAAGAAGTAACAAATTATTTACAAAGTAATTTTCCAAAATACCATTATGAACTCCATAATTCTAAGTTATTTTAAGTATAGAAATTCAGTCTATAGTTAAGAAAATGTCTTTTTTTAAAGAAAGTCTATTTTAAACTATAATATTTTCTCTAAAATATCTATTCTACTATAAAACTTCACTGACAAAGAGAATCTGCCATCTTTCCTAAGCACCTGCCATTTAGCATCTCAGACATATTTCTATGAAATCTCCTTCTCGTGCGCAGCACAAACTGCAAGAGGAAGGGGGACACAACACTGAACACAACTCACGGTCCCTGTCCTCGAGGGAGGCTGAGCACTTCGTAAGCATCATCCATGGACATTGCAGGTGGCTTCTTTTCTACTTCCTTCTTCCAGGCCTCAAGGGTATCTTTTAGAAGCTTAACCTTAAAGACAGAGAATTAACATTTATATGTATTAAAATAAAACTACTTCAGAATATAATTTGTAAACTATAGAATTCTTGTGCTATATTTATTTAAATTGACATTTCTAGGCTATCCAATGAACAGTTTTCTGAAATACAAATAACCAAAATCGACCTTCTTAGCATAGATGAATAGGTAGGTAGCAAAGTATTTGTTGCTGCAGAGCTCTATTCTTCTATTCTTTAAGTGACACTTGTTAAACAAACATTCAGAAAATACAGAAAATTTTGAAGTCAGCAGGCAATACACTGTGGTAAGAAAGAAAGCAGGGTACGGCGGCATGCTTCTTTCTCAGTGTTCCCACGTCGTTGCCGGGACGCAGGCACTCACACAACTGTAAGGAAGAGGGAACGCAGGGGGGTGGGGAGCCGCTGAGAAGAGAGCTACCGTTTAGTGCATGCCTGCATGCCACATGTAGATCTCACTCTTACAGACTCTCAGCAGTACATGAAAACATTGAGATTTTGAGAGAGAGATACATGGTTCCCAGTGAGTAAGTGATAGAGCTGGGTTCAAATCTAGGTCTGACAAAAAGCCCACATTTTTTCAACTATCTCATGTTGAATCCAAAAAATGCTGCAGACTCTACCTGCCTCCATTTGGTCAGAGCACTGTAAAGAGGCAGTGATTGGTGGCACAAACGGCAACTGTTCTGAAACCTTTTGGTGGTAAGGATCATGGTTCCCCCTCTGCCCGCTACAGTAACAGTCCAACAGAGGGCTCCCCAGTCTGCTTTATTCCAGGCTTCCAGCAGATCCAAAGGCTCAAGTTGGAAAGGTCCCAGGGGCACTGCAGGCGGACGGGCAGGCAGTAGACACTACTATACCAATAAGCAGGTCACACTTACTGCCTCATATGTGTGCCAGGAACTGTGTTATGTTCTTTTATGTGAATTCTCAGTTAATCTCCCTAACTACCACACGCAATAGCTGCTGTCATAAGAAGTAGCAGTACTATTACCACAAGAGAGGTTTAGAGAAGTCAAGCACTGTACTGAATGTCACATGACGGTCAAAACGGGACCCAGTCCCACAATGCCTACCTCCAACATTTGTGAGCTTATCAATCTGTTATAAAGACAAGCTTCCACCAAGCTATTATAGTATATAATTGTACTATCTATATGAAACTAAGTTTGTTTTGTTTTTCTCACAGAAGATCAAGATGGTAAAATTCCTAGTACTCCCTCAAAAATTATCATTCAGTTTGGTATGTACCCAAATATACTGAACTATACTTGGAGCTATACAGTGCTTAAAGTAAGAGAGAATACTTAAGGAAACTATCATCCTTCTTATCACAGAAGAAGGAAATACCCAGAAGTGATTAGAGGCTATTTTTATATTTTAAGAAGGCACAAATTAATCTGCTAACTTACCGGGTCTTTAATTGGCCAATCTGGAAATCGGAGTGTATCACAAAGTTGTTTGAGGTAATAAATATTACAAAATAGTTCGTTTTCTAGTTGTGGATAGTTGATAACTGGGATGGGACAATATTGGTAAAGTGCTCTTGTATTACTCTGAAGACGAGGTGTGAAATCGGCAAGATGGGCAGCAATCTTCTCTATCATGAGGCGCCTACAATTATAAAAATCTCCAAGCATTATGAAGGGATTATTTGATTTTAAAGGAAAGGTTAAGACAGGTAATCAAGCAAGATAATTACACAGATCTTCTTTAGGTAACTCAATTATTTAGAATATCCGGAGAATGTTACTCAGGGTATTCTAAACTGATTACATAAAAACTCTCAATGGAGACCACAGAGAAAAAGGCTGGTATCACCAGTCCTTCCTATTGAAAAAACTCAGTCATGAGATGGTCGAACAGTGTGAAATCTGCATGCAGCACATGGGCACAGCCAGGGGACTCAAACTAGCTATCACCCCAAGGAAGCTCACTGCATGGTATTTATTTTAGGTAATTTACCCCAACCTGGGCTCTAGCCCTCATTTAAGCAGAAATTTGATGTGATCAGTACGCAAAGAACTACGTCTGTTAGATAAGGGAAGCTATTAATCAATTTAATCAATCTCAGGAGAAAAATATTACATAGGAAAACTGTGTTTAAATGTTTTCATATACCTATACATTTCTTTTTTAAAGATTTTTTATTTATTCATTTTTAGAGAGAGGGGAAGGGAAGGAGACAGAGAGGGAGAGAAACAGCAAAGTATGGTTACTCCCCGCATGGCCTTAATTGGGGACCTGGCCTGCAACCCAGGCATGTGCCCTGACTGGGAATTGAACCGGGACCCTTTGGTTCCCAGCCTGCGCTCAATCCACTGAGGTATACCAGCCAGGGCATACCTATACATTTTTTACCAATGAAAAATACGACTATCATACAGAATATACTCAAACTGACGGCCAGCACATACCAAGCCCATCGGTCAACCTACTGGAGAATCCAAATGAAAACCAGTGATGAAGTCAGCCAAAGGAGAGAGAGTGACTGACTCGGAAGATTGACTTCCATCATCCAGCTGAGAGCACAGAGGGGTTCTCCGCAGAGGTGGCCCTGACACGGAAACTATCCAATGCCAAATCTGTCCTGTACAGAGCCTGTCTGAACACTGACATCTGCTTCTGGGCCTCTCCTTTTTCTTGGTTTCCATAGGCTTTTCCTACAGCATTCTCCTCCTAATAAGGACATCTGTTAGGGACATTAACCTCCAGATTAAGGTCAAAATGTTCTCACCATGGAGCCTTCATTCTGAAATGATTTTAGGTATCTGTGGTCAGGTCCATTTTATGTGGGCATAGTTTTTAACTAGTGGAGTCCAGTTCCATTTCCAAATACCCAAGAAATATGTCTTGATTTTATGTCCACATATTCCATAAATATATGCTAGTTCTTTACCTAAAATTTTACCAGTTCTACAAAGTGACTTAAGAAGCAGCAGTGATAGCAGGGTCTACTTTATATAATGCTCTATTAAGGTCACAGAAATTTTGTCAAATCATGTCAGAATTGAAAAAAGCTTATTGCTTTGTCGCTTGATTTGGCACCAATGACTGTTGTAGCTTTAGATTATTCAACCAGTAAAAGCAGTTCTTTTAATGAAACAAACCAGATAGCAAGAGGCAAAGATTCTGAGTATGAAATACAGTCCACTGACCACTTACCTCATTTCACTGCTCCAGATTGCTTCTGGAGTGTCAAATTCTCCAAGAAAAATCTCAGAAAACTTTTCAGATTCATAATTTTCTAAGTAACAAACCATTGCTTCTGGTAGGATGTGCCCAAGTATACTTCTTTGAAAAATATCTTGTCCTTTTGTCTTCAAAACAAAACAAAACGTAGTCAGAAACACTAAAGCTATCTTTCAATTTTCCAGTGAGCATTTAATAAAAGATAAGTGGAACAAACTGCTCTTGCGCTTTGGAAGTTTAAACAGAAACATGGCAAAATGTGAAGGGAAAGGTTTCTGGTATAAACTGGTTTGGCAAGTGCTCCAAGGTGGAACTAATACCCTCCAATACGGCAGCAGGCTTACCCTCCTAAGAGGCTGGGCTGCCAACTGGCCTTAGACCGTGTAAAAGACAGACAACAAACCAAGGACGACACAGAAAAGATTTACATCAATTATTCTGTGTTATGTTGTTGCCTGCAGTTTCTACCTATACCTGCTTCTGTTTTCAAAATCAAATCAGTCCAGAAAATCAAGATCTTAAAGAGTCTGTCCTCAAGAAGGGTGGATAGGACTTAGATGGAGAATTTCTATTCAAGTAAGTATAACTAACTGTACTAAAAACCCCATATTCTCTGGCTGGCCAAATGGAGTCAGGGTAATGATCACACTTAATCATACTAAATATTTAAACGCATTTCTTTACCTGATGGAAATAAAACCCTAAAGACACTAAGTACTTCTCCTATTTTCTCCTAGGCAAATAGGGGATGTTTTATTTCTCTAGGACTGTCAGATCCTACAAGAACATTTTCAGCATATTATGCTTTATCATTTCAAGAAAGGTAAAAACATAATCAAAAAGAGACGGGGCAGGGGGAGAGGAGACCCAAACATGGTTTTACCACTTAGTGCAAAGAAAAAATAGATTATGAATATTTTTCAGGCTTTTTGCTAATAAAAGTCATAAATTTACTATGTTTTAAACTTTTGGGTAAGGAATTGCTTGTTCTATTCTTTACAATACTATTATTCAGTAACTCCTGCAACCAGAGTTCTGCTATAAACAAACACTGTTTTGTCCCAGCTGGTGTGGCTCAGTGGATTGAGCACAGGCCTGCGAATCAATGGGTCGCTGGTTCAATTCCCAGTCAGGGCACATGCCTGGGTTGCCATATGATGGGGGTCATATGAGAGGGACCCACACGTTGATGTTTCTCTCCCTCTCTTCTCCTCTGTCTAAAAATAAATAAATAAAATCTAAAAAAAAAAAACAAAAAAACCCAACCAGAACAAAACACTGTTTTGTTGTAGTTACTGTTCAGTGAAATGACATATTGTGTTGTCAAAAAAATTCGTTTGGTTTCTTCCGTAGTAGTGTTTAGTTGTCTTTAACTTCATTTGAAACAATTCTGTTGGATTGTATTATAACAGCTGTCTCATCAGTGGGCATTTAAAATAAAGTTACCAGAATTGGTGAATTTTTGTATAGCCATTTTAGTATTAAAGATGAAAGATAATACGCAACATTTTCAGCATATTATGCTTTATCATTTCAAGAAAGGTAAAAACACAATTGAAATGCAAAACAAAAATTGTGCAGTGTGTGGAGAAGGTGTTGTGACCGACTGAATTTGTCAAAAATGGCTTGTGACGTTTTGTGCTGGAGATTTCTGGCTGGATGATGCTCCATGGTCAGGTGGACCAGCTGAAATATTGACAGCGATCAAACTGAGACATTAATTGAGAACAATCAACGTTGTACCACGTGGGAGATAACTGACGTCCTCAAAATATCCAAATCAATAAAGTTACTGGTGAAAATGAAAATTTTGCCTTTTATGGAAAAAAAACTAAATAGCCTTTTGACCAGCCCATTATATACTTTCTCATACAAAATTTGAAAAAAAAGATTACATATGCATAACTGTACACACAAAAGGAAAAAAAAAGTGCCCAAAATGATTAATACTACATTAAGCGGTAGCATTAAAGGCCATTTTTAAAAACTCTTTTATATTCTCATTTTCTCTTTGTACAAAGCTATGAAAATTACACTGTCACAGCCACCTCTTTAATATTATCACACAGACGCTGTTTCCTAGTGCGTCACTGGCCGCTCTACGAAACGTGCAGGTAGGTCTGGTGTCAGGGTGGCGTAACGTCCCCTGCTTAGTCTCCTAAACGATGGTCCGGCTGGGTTTACCATTCTGCTCCAAATAAAATATGAAAATCCATGCTTCATGAAAACAGCCTAACACAATTTGAAACACCCTTCAGTTATGTGTTGATAGTACCTATCAAATGCATGTATTAAGTTTCAGGTTGTCAAAGCTACCAGAGCAAGTCTCATCTTTTTCTTAATTCCTACTTTTCCTTCTCAGTAAAATGGCAAGAACACTTGAAAGCAGCTAAAAAATTAAGTAGCTTCAAAAAAAGAAACTTAGCACTTCGGCCATCTTGGAATCTGAATAAAAAGAAAGTTGAAGTTATAATGAATGTTAGCTGATTATATGAGATCAGGTACAGAATGAATTATTTATGAAATTTAAACTGTACGCAAAGGGAACAAGTTATATTCAAAGTGGTGTCAGGTTACAACTGACAGCTTCAATTTGAATATTAAGTCTAATGGCAACATTTATCTTCTTTTAAAAAACATTAGCTTAGACTTTCCATATGTAAGTTACCACAAGGAAACATAAATGACTAAAATAATCCCTGCCCTCAAGTGCTCATAATCTAGGAAAGAGACACAGCTCAGGAAGCTTTGTTGCCCAAACAGCTTACCCAGTGTGATATTATGTATTCAAAGGATTCATCTGGCTTACCTCCTCTGATTTGAAAGCCTGTTTGGTATGTGTGTACTTCAAAAATCTAGGGGGAAAAAAATTACTTATCAGACACAGGAACTGGTTTAGATTTAGTAACCTTAGTTTTCTAAAGATGAGGTCTTTATATATAAATAAAAGCCATAAAAGGTAACTTATAAATCCATACTGCCAAATGTTTAATTTCTAATTAAGCCAAGAACTTAAATGATTTAGAAAGGTTTTAAAATTATGGTCATATTATCCAATTTTAAGAAAAAAAAAACAAAATGAAAAACTGCATGCGCAATATGAGTATTTTACATCAATACGAATATTAAAATATTAGATGATAAAATTCTTATATTATTTGGTAAAGTGGTATAATACTGAGTAATTTCCCCCTATTCTTCTAATTTCTAAATTTTCAGACATTTAAACTACTTTTATAATGAAAAAATTTAATAAAATCAATGATGTACTCACACATACACACAAAATCAATTAATCTCTCCACATACAATTCAAACAATATATCATTAGAGTTCTGTCCGACCAAGATGGAGGCATAGGTAGAAACACTTTACTTCCTCGTACAACCAAAAGAAGGATAATAACCAATTTAAAAACAATAAACAACCAAAACTGACAGAAAATCAAGCTGCACTAAACTCCAACAACGAGCAGAGTTAATCATTCATCGAGACAGGTGCGCTGAGACAAAAAAATATGGACCAATGAAAGAACAGATCAAAACTCCAGAAAAAGAGCTAAGCGACGAGGAGAAAGACAACCTATCTGATGCAGAGTTCAAAACACTGGTAATCAGGATGCTCACAGAATTGATTGAGCTCGGTCACAAAATGAAGGAAGGAATGAAAGCTACACAAAGTGAAAGAAAGAAAAATATACAGGAAACCAACAGTGAAGGGAAGGAAACCGAGACTCAAATCAATGATTTGGAATAAAAGGAAGGAATAAACATCCAATTGGAACAAAATGAAGAAACAAGAATTCAAAAAAATGAGGAGAGGCTTCGGAACCTCTGGGACAACTTTAAATGTTCCAACATCCAAATCATAGGACTGCCAGAAGGAGAAGAATAAGAGCAAGAAATTGAAAACTTATTTGGACAAATAATGAAGGAAAACTCCCCCAATCTGGCAAAGGAAATAGACTTCCAAGAAGTCCAAGAAGCTCAGAGAGTCCCAAAGAAATTGGACCGAAAGAGGAACACACCAAGGCACATCATCAAGCTACCCAAGATTAAAGAGAAAGAGAGAATCTTAAAAGCAGCAAGAGGAAAGGAGAGAGTCACCTACAAAGGAGTGCCCATAAAACTATTAGCTAATTTCTCAAAAGAAACCTTGCAGGCAAAAAGGGGCTGGAAAGAAATATTCAAAGTCATGAAAGACGAGGACCTACATCCAAGATTACTCTATCCAGCAAAGCTATCATTTAGAACAGAGGAGCAGATAAAATGCTTTCCAGATAATGTCAAGTTAAAGGAGTTCATCACCACCAAGCCATTATTATATGAAATGTTAAAGGGACTTAACTAAGATATAGAAGAAGATAAAAAACTAAGAATAGTAAAATGACAACAAACTCAAAACTATCAACATCTGAGCCTGAAAAACAAAAACTAAGCAAACAACTTGAACAGGAACAGAATCACAGAAATGGAGACCAGGGGGAAGGTTATCAGTGGGGAGAGGGGAAGGAGAAAATGAGGGGGGTAGGTACTGGGAATAAAAAGCATCATTGGTAGGCATAAAATAGACAGGGGGGGTTAAAAATAGTGTAGGAAATAGAGAAGCCAAAAGAACTTATATGTACGACCCACAGACATGAACTAAGGTGGGGGAATGCTGGAGGGTAGGGGAGAGCAGGGTGGAGGGCGGATAAAGGGGAGAAAGAAACTGGGACAACTGTAATAGCATAATCAATAAAATATACTTAAAAAAAGAGTTCTTACCGAGCCACAGGAAGCACATTGGAACCTGTGTACATCATGATGAAGAAAAATACCCCACTAAGATAAAGACGAGGTAACTGTGGGTTATCTTGCATGATGTGGTGTAACAAAATAGCAACCTTCTCAACAAGGATTGGGTCAAAGGTCAGCAGGAGCTAAAAATGAAATAAAATGTTTTGTTATTAGGTTATAAAAAATTTGCAATATCATTATTCATTTTAGGTTTATGTATTTTTCGTGCTGAGGTCATAGTTTCTTATAAGTAGTAAGCTTGTCTATCAGATTCCAAAACGATTTGAAAAATGATTCATTTTACTACATTTAATACAGAGATATAAAATATTAAAATTGATCAAAACTTATTCAGAACAAATCCAAACATGCCTATTTGGACTATTTGTCATAATTAGAGGTAAAATTGTTTCTTGTGCAGGAATCTTATGACGGAAGAAAAAAGAAAAGCAGCTACACCTTGGGTTATTTCAGTTCAGCTGAGTGAACATGAACCACCCCCTAAAGAAAACTTGAGAATTCAAGGAACAGAGCAGAGAAGAAGGCAAAAAGTTAACCAAATATCAGTATTTTACTACCAGAAAGTACCAAAAGAGGTGGTTATGTAGAAATTTGAGCTGGCAATACTAAAAGGAATATCTGAGACCACACTAATGAATCTGGGCTAATAAAAATCACATAACACTACTAGAATAAATACTTGATAAAAAAATTAGCATTTTATCTTAATAATTAAGTGGCATTTCAGTTTTCCATAAACAATTACTTCCAAAGAATCTCCAATTTGATGTCAAATGTTACCAGGAAAAAAATACTAAGACGAGTGCGTATTAGCTCAGACTAGATCAAGCTCTGGATTCACACATGACACTGAATGGCTGTATGTCTTTAATTGACTTTAGAGTGAGAGAAGTGAGGAGAGAGAGTAAAAGAGAGAGAGAAGCACTGCGTTAGTTGTTGATCCATTTATTTACGCATTCCTTGGTTGACTCTTGTATGTGTCCTGACTGGGGATCGAACCCGCAACCTTGGCGTATAGGGACAACACTCTAACCAGCTGAGCAACCAGGACAGTAGTTATGTCTTTAAGTAAATCATTTAAATTTCTCTATGTTGTATCTTAAATGTCTCTATTTCTCATAGTACTAACCTGTTCGTACTACAACATATTTTCAAGGGAAAAATTAATATACAATAACACAGGATTTCCCAATGTTAACAGTGGTTGGAATTCAGGACGTCACTTTAACAAAATACGGGAATTGGCAAGCAAAAAACCAAAGTATCTGAAACTGTGACTGAACCAGAAGACGTAGGACATTCACTGGTATCTTAGTGGTACCTTAGACCACTCTAAAAATTCTTAAAGTATATTAAATGCTCGTAAAGTCGAACGAAGAATAAAAATCTGTACCAACCAAACATAGATAATGTCCCTGAGAACTACTACTACCTAACCAGGCTTAGCAAGATAATGTCTCCCAGAATATAGAAAATTTAAAAAAAACAAAAAAAAGCAAAACAACTTCTCAAAAATATTTTCTGAAATCAGTATTGTTAAAAGTAGCTACTTTTATCATTTAAATTCTTCCTTAAGATCATTTTAATTGTTTAGATGTTACTAAAAAAACTTTGGTTAATTAAAATAGGTCATCCCCGCACACACAAGCTTTATGTTATGTTGACCACATCTCTTAAAATTTATTTTTCGGTCATCCTCTCAGGGTCTGAAATGCAGCAGCATTTGTGTTTACTTCTTTCCTTTCAGTTTCATAGTCTTGGAAAACATTTGGGAGAGTAGTGGAATATTAAGAAACAATAATTGCACTGCACTCTAATTTAGGCATCTGAACAGAAACGTCCACAACAGAAAAGCATACATATTTTGAAATGCAGGTATGCTTAATTAACAGAAGTTGGCCAGGAAGAAAAAAAACAAAAGTTGACAGGGCATTGTCAACAGACAGGAGGAAAACACAGACCTGAAATCTCTGGGACCTGACTTATTTGAGTTTAACGCTCATTTGGAGTTGGGGTAGTTTAATTACCAAAGAGACAGAAAAAAAAGAGATGCTTTAGGATATACCCAACATAATCCCAACTCAATGCTTTAGGTCAGCTGCCATCCATGGAAACATTAAGTGGGAAGAGTCAAATCTGAAGCAAGTGGATGAGACAGCGTGTGGTTCGTAAAACCCATCACGTGCCCATTGGTGGCCTGCTCCGTGCTCCCCAGCATCCCTAACATCATCTCGTACCACAGCCCGGAGTGCATCGCCTTTCAGTTACTACAACGGTGTGATTTTAACAATGGAGAATAAGTAAAACCTTCTGAGAATACCTCTGGAGTCTGGAGGCTTTCCATGATTAGGTTCTTGGATGCACACTCTTCCAGTCTATTCAGAGGATCAACTCAATTAGGTGTAAGTGAAGTGAAATAAATGTAATTCAAGGTTCAGGCTTTTTGAAAATGGAACAGACCACATGGAAATGAAACAAAGACTGGGGCTTACAGTAAAATTAAATGAAGAGAACGATTCCCAGTTTGGTAACACGGCTCACCTGAATAATGTGGGGAAGGCAGGCACTGTCTGACAGCAGCCGCTTCACTCTGGGTAAAGGCCGAATGATGGCGTTATCCTGATCCCTAGAAAATATTTTCTACGGTCAGCTTTTAATACACTGATTAAAATTTGTATGATCAGAGCATATGACATTCTACTAAGCATGAAGCATGTTACCTTACTTTTTTGTTAATGAAGACTAAGCTCTCATACAGCTGGGAACATGATTAGGTATTTTGGTTTAAATCTATTTGGCTGTTTAATATGACTTCACTTCCTTCCATAAGATTTCCTTGACAAACAGTACCCTAGAAGAGCCAGAGACTCTTATTTATTATGTCATTGATTAAACTTGGTGTTGTCCAGCACTGTCAGCAGATACCTCCCCCCAAAGGGCATATCAAACTCTGTCACATAAATTGAAACCTTAATTTACCTAGTCTCAGTATTTCACAAGGACAGCCTTAATTTAATGCTACATTACTTCTAAATGCTATTTATGTGGCATTAAGTCTGATCGGAATTTTAAAAAGAACTAGAACCATGAAAGCCTCAAGTGTTATGAAATTGACAGTTTCTCAGCAATTTCCATCAAAAAATATCTTTAGTACAGTAATAAAACAAAATGATATATATATGTGAGTATTTTACAAAGATTGCAAAGTTTCATTCAAGGGTCTTAATTACGATTATCAACGGGTAACAAATTCTCACCTTCACTTGTGAATGGGGCAGGACACGGGTCTAGACGCGCACTTTCCCCCCAGGAGTGGCTAACCTGACAGACAGGGCCTGGCACCCACCGCGTCTACACACTGCAGTAGACTCGTTTCAAAGCGTATGCCTAACTCACATGAGTAGCAATGGTTATTACTATTGCTAGAATGCAGCTAGTAATAAGCCTCCATTTAATATCATTATTTGAAGTCTCCCAGAGAAAGATCCTTTTAGCTACTTTGTCAACATAATTTCTTTATATCTTTTTCAAAAAGCTCCAAAATTCAAAGCAGCATTCCCCCAAGGCCACAAATGGGACATCTGAGCTCTGAACCACCAGAGTAATCCCCTGCCATCACCAAGGAAGCACCCTTACAAATGGGAGAAGATGTTTAAGAGTCCCTGTTAACCATGGAAATGTTCAATTACATTTTACCTGCTTGGAAAATATCCACACATTGTAATCAACATGTTCAATATAAGGGTAGCAAGGTCAGTTTCATTGAGCACAGCCTGCCCGCTGGCTAACAGACACCACTTAAGCTGAGGTATTGCCTGCAGGGGTCGCCATCCATCCATGCCTTGCGCCCAGCATCTGGTCTTTGCATTTAAGGTTCCTTTGTTCCACAATTCTTGCATCTAAATGAAAGCAAAGCATCGTTATTACAAACAGACAAGTAAAGCAAAATAAACGGGTTTATTGGTGTTTCCTATTTCCTAGTAAATACAGACTAAACTATGAAGTAAAAATGAAAGTTCACTACTAAGGAACAACAAACTTCTGTTGACAAGCCTTCAGGAGCCCAAATTTGGCTACTAATATAAGAAAATGACCATTTAGCTGATCAACCTGTGGAGTGCAACACTGGAAGAAATAAAAATAGTAGTCAGAGTGTAAAATGACCAAACCATACAAACAGAAGGCTTGGTCTTTCATAAAACTATCTGGCTAAATTCTGACTGAGACTGGGAGGCTGAGGAGGGGCAGGCAGGATCAAACAGCAGACGTTAAGATGGACACCGCTGCCCTGGCCAGTGTGGTTCAGTTGGCTGGAGGGTTGTCCCATAAACTGAAAGGTCACAGGCTTGGTTCCCAGTCAGGGCACATGCCTGGGTTGCGGGTTGGTCCCTGGTCTGGGCGCACACAAGAGGCAACCCACCTATGTTTCTCTCTCACATCAATGTTTCTCTCCCTCTTTCTCCCTCTCCCTTCTCCTCTCTCTAAAATCAACAAGCGTGTCCTTGAGTGAGGATAAATATATACATATAAAAGATGGAAATTGCCTTAGGATTGTACAAGCAATTTTGAATAAATTTTCAGACTGTATATTAAAATTTCCTGTTCATAAAGAAGCATCATAGTCTGAGGCAGCAAATGTTATATAAAATTCATTAAAAGCCTGAGTGCTACTTCCATAACAACTACATTTAAACACTAAGGTTTGAAGACATGAGTTTGTATATGTGTATGTGTGTGTTTTCTAGAAAAGCATGCCATCAATCCTTGACATGGAAATGGAATCCAGAGCCCTTAGGGCTGATGACAGTAATTCAAATTACAGTTTTAAAATATCCCGACAACTCTATGTGTGCCAAGCACAGGAGAATGAGAAAGCTCAGACTTCCACGAAAACCTTCTCTGAGACACATACCTCATGAAATCCATAGGGGCCACTCCTCTCTTTGTCTGCGTTGCCAAAATACCATTCCTTTTCACTCTCTCTTTTCATATCTGGAGCAGCTTCAATTACATTGCTCTAAGTTTTTAAAAGATTTTGTTATTTTTTAAGGCAGAAAGTTAAGGGAACAGAGGTCATAAAAAGTTATACAGTACTAATTTCTTAGGTTTCATTCCTTTAGAGATTCACCCAAAATTTTAAGAGGCCTTATTTTAAGAGGTAAGGGTTAGTACAAAAGAGTGACTTCGTTGTTAACATGCATTTGAAATAAATGGTTCCTATGTTCCCTTGGCAATCTAAGCTAAATTCAAAGACATCTATATTCCTGAGGGTCATTTATAAATTCTCAGGGAACTAAAATTTTAGTAGCAAAAATCACTGGAAATACCTATAAAAAGAAACATATACCATTAACTTTAAACCACAATGCTCAAAACACTGAAGTTCTTCTTTTGAGGGAAAACCACTCCAACTGAAAGTTTCAATAAGCATATCAGATCAGAGTTAAAATGCTAAGAGAAAAGTTTTAGTGGTTTTAAACGCTTAGTTTCAATCTGCTACCCTCACTACTGATAATTCTTATAATTTCATATACCCATGTTTATGAAAATCTAGAACAGAATTTTTATATAATTCTGTATATTTTATGAAAACACAGTTTTTAAACGCTCTCATAACTATCAGCTTTCAGTACTTATACAGAGAGGGTTAACAAAGTGGTTAACAAGCAGCAGAGACCTCAAGGTTCTAACTTAGGCTCTGTCCCTCATTTGTTGACCTTGGACAATATATAGCACTTAATCTCTCTGTTCCTTAGTGTCTTCATCTGTAAAATGGAAGGGCTGCTGGGGATTTAAAGAGTTAACATATTATGTGTACCAGAACAGTATCTGGTATACCGTCATGCCAAGCAAGCATTATGATTACTACTATTCATACCTGGTAATAGAAAATGCCATACTCTAAATATTCAAATAGCACTTCTGTTTACACTTCAGCCAAAATCTAAAAGGATACATCTCCTCACACTAAGAGATTAAAGAAAAATAAAGCATAACACCAAAAAAAAAAAAAAAAAACAAACTCCAATGAGTTAAACATAGATCCTTTCTATAAGTCAGATATCAAAACAGGCTTTTCAGGAGAGACTGCAACTCTGTCCTTTGACTGGCTGGTTTCAAAAAGGTCCTCTGATTCAACGCACATTCTCAGTGGCTGTCAATGCTAAAAGTTCTAGCTACATAAATGATGAATACAGTTTAAATCCTAAAGGTTGCATTGCCTCAAAATAAGACACATTAGAGATGCAGTTACTTTAAAAAACAAGAGACATTGAAAAAATAAAAGTGAAACTGCCCAGTTTGGATTGGTCTTACAGTTATTTTATCTTTTTTGTGTGACTTAACTTTCCAGGCATTAGTACTATAATTATTGGAGAAATACATTCATGGCCGCATATACTGACACATTTTAATATTTTTATGATTCTCCTGATCCTAAAACTACACTCCAAGAACAAGAGACTTGTAAAATCTGGATTAGCATACATACTTGCAGTGGTACCGTAGCCCGGCTCACATGGAGGTGCGCAAGGGTAAGCAAGTCCACAAGGATCCTAATTCCATTCGAATCCATTAGATCCTTAACATTTTTCTAGAAGACATAAATATTTCTACATAATCTAAAATCTTTCTCTCCAATATGTGGCAATACCTAAAAGGCTCTCAAAGAAGAGACTACATGGAATCTCTTTGGAAAATTTAACATACAAGGGAATTACTTGGTGTTTTCAGGATTTTATATTCAAGGAACACGAATTTAGATAAAAAGGCCAAAGCTACATCACAAACAGATCACATAAAAATTTTTTTATTTGAATATATTATGAGCAAAACAAAACAAAAATAAAAATAGCAAATGAATTAAAGCCTGGCAAGAATAACACCCACACAAACACTCTGGTTCTACAATTACCCTGTATTTTCCCAGGCCTTACTGTCAATAAATTTTTCTACAATCAGAAATAAAATCTGGTATATCAAAAAAAACTTTTAATGTTCCAGTATATTTTTGTAAACTTAAGATAAAACTGGTAATTTCTCAGAAGTGAGATTATTATAATTTAAATTTTCTTAAGACTTAAAAATACATAAATAAGTAGAACAACAAATCAATGTCTCTCTTTAAATCAGTAAAAAAATAAAGAATAAAACTAAGCAAGTTAGTATAACTATCAAAAATTTAATTTAAAAAACCTGCTCAAACTTCATTTCAACATCATGCAACCGTGAATTAATGTTAAATGTGAAGAGCTAAAGTAACTCCTTGTTTTGTCTTAAAATTACCCCTGAAAATGTGTATTGATAAATATACATCATCAAAATGTATATTGATAAATTAAAAGCTTTCCATTTATGTTGACCATTTACTTCACTTAAGAGTCTAATCCTAAAGATCGCTAAAGAAAAATCAGCTAATAATTTCAGTTTTCATTATTCTTCACTAAGAATTTTATTACCATTACTTTAATCAGCATCTGTATTGTTAAGGTAGAACATACAGAGAATATTTGGCAAGAACTTCTCCTTCTAGGAGCTGAAAGCACACATAGCTTTCTGATCTAAAAAGTTTAAGAATCGTGTCTGAATAATTAACTCAAACTGTAATGATTTATCTTTTTGTAACACAGTCATATGACTTTGGAAATAATAACATGTATGCAAAAATACTATACCTTATTAAGGATCAACTTATTAAGGAAGAGGATCAATCGATCTCGTTCAAGTTTATCTGTGCACTATTGAAATAAAAACACAAATTAAACATTACCATCACTGGACAAAATCAACCAACAGTCAATACGATATGTCATCTTTTCAACATGTAGAAAATCAGACAAAACTGTCAATTATTACAATTCCTCAATGTTGTATATTCTCTGCAACTTTATAAAACTTCTCTAATCTCCCTAGAAAGCCCAATAGTTTAAATGTAATAAACAAATTAATATAGAGCTTTAAGAATATATGTAAAATTTAAAATGAATGAATTAGCTCAAATGATACTCTTGAATTAAGTAAAAATTCTGAAGAACTGATTAATGATGTTTCACATAAATCATATCAGGATAAACACAGAAAAGGAAAGTGTATCTGCCTAAAGTACAAATGCTATGCCACAAGAACTCAGGTTCCCTAGAGTAACAGCAAATTAGAATTCGGTGTAACAGCGAACAGTAAGAATTCACCTGGTTATGCTATTGTCTAGGCATGTTTTGTGACCTTATTCAGAATCAGTTTTCTAATCTACAGCTCAAGCAATTATAATAAGCATTTGTAAAATTGGTGAAACGGTTCTAAAATAGTTCTCTAAAATTTAAATTGTTACGTACAGGAAGAATGTAAACACAAATGAAAGAATGAGTGTAGCCCCCGAAACAAGTAGCTAACACTCAAATCTGAGCTGCATGATGGATGAACTCATCGATTCGTTCTTTCCACCTACCATGCTCCGTGTTAAATGACAAACTTTCTAAAACTGAAAAGAAGGTGCTAACTCACTTCCATTTTATTGGTTACAGTTGTAGTACTGAGAAGTTTTACTATCTTCACACTTTGAAATTCAGTATGCTAGCATCATTTCAGATTTTTCCAAAACGGAAAACCAGCAGTCACACGACATGCATACAACTCTAGGTGTCACTGTTCCTCCCATACTCGTCCAGCTCTTCTTTCCCAAAGACTGACAAACAGGTCACTAACGTCGTTCAAAAGCAGCAACTGAAAAAAATGCACTGACATGGACGAGCACTAACTCGTAAATAATTTTCCTATTCCTCCAACTTATACATAAATAAGTATAAAGTAAATGACAGAAAAAGTCATGCAGAAAGTTTTGGTAATTGAATTTAAATGTACTTTTGAAAATTTAACATGTGCCCCAGTGACACCACCAAGTAACAGTCTCCTTAAATGATGCCCTTACCCTCTCCAACATTCCAATGATATAGCGGGTATCTGTAAAAGGGCCTATTTCCTCATGACATCTGCCATAAACAATAGCAAGGGCTTGTAAACATAAACACTTCATGTTTACTTTCGGGGTGAGCAGGAAACGATGATAGAGCTCATTGAAAAATTCATACCTAGATTGAAAAGAAAAGTTTACAATAAAATGAGCCATGAAATATGCTCCAAGACCACCAGCAGATGTCTGAAGCCACAGACAGCAACAAACCCTAAATATACTATGTTTTCCCTACACATGCATACCTAGGATACAGTTTAATTTATAAATTTGGCACAGTTAAGAGATTAACAAGAATCACTACTAATATAATAGAGCAATATACTTTACTTAAGTTATTTGAATATGGTCTCTTTCAAAATATTTGATGACTGATTTGGCTACTAGGTGATAATGGGCAGAGAGCAAACACAATGTGGGTATAAAAGACGAAGGAACGAGTCACAGGCTGGAGCAGAACAGCACAAGATTTCCTCACGCTGCGTAAATGCTGCACAGTTTAAAGTTATGAATTGTTTATTTCTGGAATTTTGCATTCAATACTTGGGGACTGTGGCTGACTGCAGGTAACTAAAACCACAGAAGGAGAAACTGCAGTAAGGGGAACTACCGCAACAAGATCTGAGGAGTAGCTTACGATTTCTTAATTTTTCCACTTTCTTCATTCTCATCTTCCTCCAACAGTAATCGCAGGTAATAGTCTCCTATTTTGATTTCTTCTGCCAGGCACTCATATTTAACCTTTATTAATAAAAGCAAATTACATTACTTTAGTTTACAATAGATTTTTGACAATTTCCACATAACCATTTCTTAAATTGTCAGTTTTTTTCCTTTTCTTAATAACGCAGCCTTTAAATCTGGGGGAAAAAGTTGATCATTTCTAAAAATATCTGATAATTCATTACTTATTACTGTGACTATTTCAGTTAAATGTTAACAGAATTACACACCGATGTTATCAATATAAAACTTGCTGATAAAAATTCACAGAACTAGATGGTGCCCATGATGGCTCAAGAGAAGGAAGAATCAAAACACTTTTAAAGGATAACCTGCTCCACTCCCTTCTTCCCGTGCCATGACCAAGCAAGGGGTTAACAGTCCTGCACCACACAGTTTGCCCAACTCACACAAGCTACTTCAGGTCGCCCCTCACCCCCCAACACATCAACTACACTTTACGAAGTATTTTCAGATGGCATTCATGCTCCGTATGCGTGGACACAGGGTGAACACCACACTACAAACAGAAGGTAACACAGGAGAGAGGAGCCCACAACCAGGAGTTGAAGCAGCGCCATGGCTATTGGATTACACTCAGGCTGCTCATCACAAATGAAGACTTGCAAGCAACTGTAAAAAGAAATTCCTTGACCAGATTATCAAAATTCTTTTTCCCAAAGCCTAACATAACTGATTTCTAAAAATATAAGCTATAATCAAGTATTTAAAGCAGATCTTTCACTTTCTCCCTACACATTCTGAGCTTTGAGTCATTCAACTTCTATTTGTTAAGCATGTACTGTTTGTGCCACGCACTGTTCAAGTCAGAAGGAGCACAACAAGTGTAAGAATTTCTGTCCTTATAGGAGCAGCAGATAAGAAAGTGAAACATTTTACAGTCGGGTGATAGTGCGACGGAGTAAGATGAAGTGAGAAAAGGGGGAGACAGAATGCGTGTTCACGTGTATGTGCGTACACATGCGTGTGTATGTTCAAACTGGGTGGCCAGAGAAGGCCAGCTCAAACAACGGTACTCAGGAAGAGACCCAAAGGAGATGAGAAAACAAGCTGTAAGATTATCCAGGGGAAAAAAAAATGCTCCAGGCAGAGAGAACAGCAAGTAGAAAGATCCTGCATGGAGAACGTGGATTTGGTGTTTTCAGGGAAGCCATTGTGGCTGGAGCAAGAGAGAGAGGGTGAGTAGGAGGAGATTAGATCAAAGAAACAATGCTTGGGGTTAGGGGTACACAGATCCTGTGTTGTAAGTCATTGTAAGGACCCAGGTTTTTACTAAGTGAGATGGGAAGCCACAGGAGCACCAGGGCACCCTGAGCAGAAAAGTGACATGATGTATTTACATTTCAGTGAGATCACAATGCTGCTCTGTTGATAATGAATTACAGGGAGGTAAAGGTGGAAACAAAGATTGCTACGATCCCAGAAGGAAAAGTGGGTTGGGTTCTGGATTAATTTTGAAGGTGCATTAAATAGGATTTTCTGACAAATTGGATTTGCAGTATAAAGGAAATTTCAAAGGGTTTGACCAGTGAAGCCATTACCCAAGATCGAAAAGACTGCAGAAAAAGTAGGTTTGGGAAAGAACAAGAGCTAAGTTCTAAATGTTTATTAGATATCCAATTATAGGATAAAAATAGGAAGCCTAGGAAAGAAAGCCTAAGTGGGAGATGAAAAGAAGGAAGCCAACAGTAAATAAAAAAGCATCCCAAGCCAAGAGAATGGATGAGACCACTGAGGCAATGATTGTAAATGAAAACAGGTCTACAAACTAACCCTTTGGAGCCAACCAACATTTAGTAGCTGGGGAAATGAGGAAACACGAGCGAATGAGGAATGGCCAGTGAAGGAAGAGAACACCCAGGAGAACATAGACTCCCACAACCGAGGTGAAGAAATCTTTCAAGAAGGAATAAATGAACAAAATCCAATCATTACATGTTTTGGAAATGAAGCTGGGTTGAAAATCAAAGGCTACAGAGTCATGAGCATGTTCAAATGCACAACTGTAATAAGCGTTTAAATTATACACACGCACACAAAATTATCTACCACTATGTTTCTGGTTCTTGTTTTGTCATTCACATCAGCATTTCAATGGAACAGCAAAATATGGTCATATTCAGAACCAAATTACCACAAAAAATTAATTAAACAAGGTACAAAGAGCAAGAAGAATAGGCTGTGTTTCCATGGAGAAAGAATCTAAAGGGGAAAAACAAGCAAAGAACAGATCTGGAATGCATAGAATCAATTTTATTAAAACTGTCATATGACTCTCAGGTACAAAGCTAAGTTACTTAACAAAATTATTTTTTTTATTTTTGTGACATGCAAAGTTTTCCAAAGCTCCCTCCATAAAAGTAAGAGGGAAAGGTAAGAATATGTTATATAATTATAAATTTTAAAAAACACTCCAAAAATAATACATGCTTATTTTAAAAAACTAATATACTATAAACATTACACTTTACCTCAAATTCATGGTGGTTCCAGGAGATCACATTAGCACTACCAAGCTCTCTGTCAATATTAAACGCTCTCATTTCAGACTCGAGACTATCTCTCAGTTCTTCTCGTGTTTTGAAATTCCAAATTAGGTTTGATTTGGCATGGTCCTGACCAAACCTAGACATACCCATAGTCGGAAAATAGTAGGAAGCAATAAACATTAAAAAATATCCCTTACTATATCTTACAATAATTTAAAAAACAAAACAAAACAGTAGAATTAATAAACTTTAGCAAGTATAAAGAAAATAAAACATCTATAAAGTAAGCATAGTAAAATGTTAATGGTAGAATTTTAGTGCTAGATATACAGGTATTCACTGTATTCTCTTCACCTTTTCTGCATGTTTGAAAGTTTTCATAATAAAATATTGGGGGGGGGAATGAACTCAAACTATAAAACAAATCTGTATAAATTTCAAAATAAAGAACTGATATTTCAATATTTATTGTGACTATAAATCTCAGCCAGCAAATAATTACAGTCAGATACCAAATTTTCAAGCTGAGGAAGACACACTTCTGGATGACTGGGTTCAGAGCGCGTGGGATGAGCAACATTCTGTACTAGAACCTCACCAACTACCTAAGAAAGAACACTGCTAAGTTGCCGGGTTCTGATTGATATTTTCAAAATACCTTTTTATTCCTGAAATAATTTAAGCATTATAATAGAGTGGGACATCAGACTGCACTGGAGATGAACAGGCTTCGTGTCCATTCACTTTCCATCTGTAATCCTCCAAGAAAGTCTGACCCCGGAGGTCCAAGTGAGCTCCAGGGGCACACACAACGGAGGGGTTCCCGAGGAGGAAAATCGAGGCATACTCCAGCTCGGTTATGACTCCTCTCTACAGCAAATGTCAAGTTTAACCTACATTGGGAAAAAGGCCTGAAGTTTACCTGTAATAGAAGAGATCCCAATTTGCTTCTATTTTTATTCTTTGTCTTCTCTTTCGAAGCACTACTGGCTTTTGGCTTATATTCTGGAAAAGAAAGAAACGTCACAGTGCTCAAGCTGGAGTCACCAACTAGGCTCAGTCAGAAGGTCACTCTGTAAGCAACGAGAAACATCTCCTTGATCCAATTTTGGCAGAAACAGAAACTACTGAAATAAAATCTACAAAATATAAAACACAGAATATCAGACTATATCAAGTATAATACTTCATCGTCATATAGTTCCATAGTGTTGCTGAAATATTTTCATGTAGCCTAAACTTATTAACACCAAACTGCATTACAATTTATAGTGATGACTAATAAAATTTGTAACAGTCAGAAACAGTGACTTATTTTAAACATTTACATGCAGTTAATAGAGAAGCCATGGGAAAATAATAAATGCAAAAGATTATAGATTATTAAACTCTACCAAAGCCAAGAAGAGCAAGTATAAACTGAAATAGCCAATACACAAGAAATCTACATTCAGACACATGTGAAGTGAGGTTCGAATTTATTAGACAAAGAATATCAAAGACAACTCCACATGCCAGGCAGTTTAATGAATTTCACATGTGTAGCAGGAACTTAAACTCACCATACTGTTTCTGTCCTGAATTTAATTGTAAAAAGGGAAAAATAAAAAAAAAAAAATTTAAAGAAAAACAAGAGAGTAAGTCTGTATCTACTAAGCTCTATCTGTAATACAAATTTTACATGGATGTCACCAATACAAATCACCATCACTTTAAGACAGAAAAAAAAGGCCCACCTGTTTCTCATAGACTCAGATTTTAGGCAGTTATAGACCCACTAGAGAATTCAAAAAAAGCTATGGCCCCTATTCCAGAGAAAGACGCATATGTAAGATTTACAACTGGAGGGGAAGGTTTTAAAGATTTCTTAAAGTCTATACGTGGACTGCAGGTTAAAAATCTGATCCAAGTAAAACTTGTAGAGATTTCAAAAGAGAAAGTAGATAGTAATTAATAGACTAAAATATGAAAATCTCTAACTTTATTAAATAAGTAGTAAATTATATAAAAACAAAGAAATCAGATGATATAGACAGATTAAAGGTAGTACATTTTAAGAAATATAACTTATTGACTATATTAGAAAATGTTTTCTACAACAATGCACTATCATGAAAACTAATGTGAGACTTGACTGAAATGTATAAACAATTTAAAAATGTGGTATTAATGATAAATATTTCCTTAAAATCTAAACTAACAAGTACTTTCTTCGATTTCCCCTGCCCTCAAGGACAAAAAGCTGGTAGTCCAGAGTAATGAAAATGTCAATGATATACAGAAAAAAGACAAACACTGCCGCAGCCAGAGTGACTCATTTGGTTGGGTGTCACTGAGCAAACTGAAAAGTCCCCAAATGGGTTCCAGTCAGGTCGGGGCACATGACTGACTGGGTTGCAGGTTTGGTCCCCAGTCGGGGTGTGTACAGAAGGCAGCCAGTTGATGTTTCTCTCTCACATCCATGTTTCTCTCCCTCTCTTTCTCCCTCCCTTGCCCTCTCTCTAAAATAAAAGTTAATTAGTTAACTAATCAATTACATTAAATTCAGAAAAAAGACAAACAGCTCTCCAAAACCTGAGCTGATTTAGAGACTTAAGTTAAAAGCCCTGGATAGCTAAACAAATCCCTAAATTGAAAATAAACATAAATAAATAAAAAGCAATTTTATGCATTAGCCAAAGGTTATTATTAATCCAACAGAAAACATTAGCTATATGAGGAACTGACTTCATAAACATCCTGATTATGTATGAAATGCAGTTAATTTCAAAGACTAGCCAGTTAATCTTGGCAATGATGAATTTTTAAGACTTTAGCTAAAACCTAAGATCAGTCCAAAATTTGCTGTTAATATTTATGAATAAAATAATCACAAAGGTTATTCACTCTTTCATTAACAAATTAATGTTAAAAACAGTACCCCATGCCTGGCTGGTGTAGCTCAGTGGATTGAGTGCAGGCTGGGAACCAAAGGGTCCTGGTTCGATTCCCAGTTGGGGCACATGTCTGGGTTGCAGGCCGGGTCCCCAGTGAGGGCCATGTGAGAGGCAACCACACATTGCTGTTTCTCTCCATCCTTTCTCCCTCCCTTCCCCTCTGTCTAAAAATAAATAAATAAAATCTTAAAAACAAAAACAAAACAAAAAAAAAAACCAGTACCCCAGCAGAAATAATTAATTGGCTACCAAAACTAAGTGACCAGCATTTATCTAGATGACCAGCATTTATCTATTTGTTATCATTACCTGCTCAAAACTTTAGATAACACCCCATGTAAAGGAAATCAATAGACCTATAAAACATTATCAATACTAAAAATACATTCCTTTCCCTCTGAATTGCTGTCTTTAAATAATGCGTTTCAGAGCACTCTCCCTCTTGGAGCATGCTCCGGGCCCCTCCTCTCTTCCCCTGGCAGTCAGTCACCCTCGCCTCTCTCTCTCCTAAGCTCCCTTCTTTTGCCTCTGTAACTTCTCTCCTGAATTCATTTATCTACCGCTCACTTCTCCTCTGTGACTTCCTAAATAAAGTTCCCCTTATAGTTTGAAAAAGAGCTAAATAAAATAGCTTTGGATTCAAGCTCAGGCTGTATGTGATATAGGAAATCTTATGCTAAGAACTTATCTTCAGTATAATTATATCCAAAAGCTTAAACGATTGTTATTTTATAAATGGGTTTAACCACCTGCAGCCAGAAGTTGTAATTTTTAATAACGGCAAAAACCATTCATATTGTATCTGCAGATTTTGATTGTTCCAATGTTACAGAGATACTACCACGAGCAGGCATGTCAGCAGGGTGGGGCAAAAGCAGGCTTACAGTTTTAGTGTGCAAAACAGAGTTTATTCTCGCACTGAGTTTCCTCTTTGCTGTATGGGTTAATAAATGACAAACCAGGTTCAGACATAGATTAATCAATTCAAAGTTCAGTATTCCTAGCCATTTGAAAGCCTATCTGATGACTCTTTATACTGCATATGTCACTCATACAAATTAGCATTAACCATTATGCTCGACTTCTAAGGAACTTATTTTGGTCTCAATTTCAGATAGAGCACACAAGACTGTAATAATATGTTCTGTTGCACCTGATGCATTATGTTTAGATATTCTGAAAATGTGTAAGAAACTTGTTCATTTTAGAAAGACATTTATATTACTTCCCTTGAATAGAAACAGCTACCATAAATAAATAGATGGTTAAAGGAAAAGAATGTAAGTGCAGTCAACAAAAACTGTAAGATCCAGGCATTTACAAGACACCTTCAATCATTCTTAACAACTGCACATTCGTCCCACATAGAAGAATGTACATTACTGAACTAGGTTCTGCAGCACAGACTCCACATTGAAAAATGAGACCAAAACTGTTATAGATCTGACCTCGACCTGAGAAGCCAATACTGAAACTTTTAAGTGCACACAATAAATTTAATTTAAAAATGTGCATCCCATTTTAAAGACACTTGTCTGGCTAGCACTGAATTAAAAAGCTAAACAAGAAAGGTGCCTTTATTTTTATAGCTACGAAACAAAGTTCAGAGAATGAAAAAGTATGGAAACTGAAAGTTATGGAAAAAATTAACTGTAGAATTTGACATTAAATACCCAATTACGACCCTAGTCACCGATTCAGAAAACTATGAATTAAGAAAAATTCATATAAAAATGTGAATCGGAATTAGGCAACACTTCTTCAAGAGCCCAGTCAGAAAAACCTGACCGCACCTCCCTGAACAGCAAGAGCGGAAGGAAGCCTCGCGCTGCAGAAGGGCTAGAGCTAGAAGCAGACTTTATCTTTACCTCTTTCTGTGCAATGCCCATTCTATCTCTCCAGTGCATCAACACAAGATCCACTTTTTCTTTGGCAAATTTTTCAACTTCTTTAGCAGCTTTTCCAGCTAGTCTTTGCCACTCTGGAACTTTATTAAATTTTCCATACTGATCCTGTAAAATAATGTTGAAATCCATTACAGTCCTGTTTGCAAACTTATAAAATTTGAGTGTAGCTGAGTTGTACTATTTGCATGATTAAATAAACAAACACTGAATGTTAGGGCTCAGTGAAAAAACAAGGTGACAACTGCTACAATAAACGATACTTTTTGTTAAAGAAATCTTAGCCTTCTATTTTGTTTTCAACATGATTCCTTTTAGGAGGTTGGCAAGATTCAATTCAGAGGTGGGTACAGACAAATGTGGTGAGGACAGAAAAGGAAACACATACAAGACAGTAAATAATAAAATATATTATAAAATGTTGAGTGATTTTCTCAAAGATACACCAACCTTAATAATTAAATAGCTTTGTAAGAAAAAACCTAACCCGAACTGATTTTTTCGGTGTTGGCCTCTTTCGCCAATGACACGTATCAATTACATGTTATGCACAAAACATCACATTACACACTTCACATGTTTTTTAAAAATCCAATCCTGAATGTAACAATAAACTGAGTTAGAGAAAAAAACATAAAAAATTATTACTAGTCAAAATAAGATTGTGGTGATAGGTGTACAACCCTGTAACTATAATAAAAAATGTTACATTGTACACTTAAAACAGGTGAGTGTTGGGGATGTAAATTTTATCTCGATAAAGCTGTTAATATTTTTGTCAAATATACTATTTAATGCAGTGAATTCTTGGTATTTTTTTGTATCAGACTAAAGCACTCTTTCATTATGAAGAGATACTTAGGATAATCATATTTACCATTGCTATTTTCACATTATCTCTAACATGCATCCGGTCGGCATCCTTCTCAGGAACTGAATCTGAGCTGTCCAAGTACGCCAGCAAACCTGGCGGCTAAAGACAACAAATTAAAACAGGACATAATCCATTTTCAAAACTACTGCACAAAAAAAAATTTAGTCTTCAAAACCCAAATAAACACAATGATTTAGTTATAGAGGGTAGCAGTTATTACAAGACAACTCCTATGATAAGTATCCTTTAAATTAAAAGCAGACTTTAAAAAACCCTTTTAACAGTATAAATAACTTATCAATAAAATTTTATTGGGCAAGACTCATACAAATCTTTCAAGTTATTCAACTGACTTACCAAAATACGCTTCAACAAGTTGGTTGCAGTTGTATTATCAGCTGTCCAGAGTCCCACTAAATGTCTACTTAGCTGTCTGAAAAAAGCAGACGTTGAGAAAGGTTTGCTGCTTTATCTCAGCTAGAACAGAAAGGAATTTTTAAAAACAAAATATCACATAAGATATATGACTACAATTAAAAAATCATTCAGATATTAAGTATTATAATTAATACTTTAATTTGGAGGTATATGAAATAGGAATGTAAATATTGCTAACATTTTCGAATTCTCTCCAAATTAAAATGCTTCCCTGATAAACGCACTAATTTTCAAAGGACCTGAATATGAATTAGAAGGTTCTTACCCTATTTAAAGATTGGAAAAAAAACAGGTTCGATATAATTGGTTTGTACAAGGCTTGATAGTGATCAAAAAGAAATATTAGACGTGATGATACAATTAGTTTGTACAACATGTCCTGACACAATGATCCCAGTGTTCTGTCATTCTCTGTAATTCTGAACATGAACAAAATTCTATAACCATGTCCTAACAACACTTCTCGCAAGGTCAGAGATAGGAAATTTCACTTTTGGAGTTTAGACAAAGACTTAAAGCTCATAGAGCAAATTATTCTACTCATCCCACTTTTGAGCTAAAAGTATATTTTGTTTTGAAATGAAAATCTAGATCCATGATAAATCTATGACTTATTTATTTGTCTTAACCCTCGGGATGACTTCTGCCTCCTAAGTGGGAAGCTCCTCATGAGCAGGGAATGTATTTTATTCACTGCTGACCCTCCGTGCTTTGGTAGTGATTCACGTCCCATTTGCTAAAAGAATGGGCATAAAACCTGTGAGGGTAATAACCAAATGAGTTTATAGTGCTTCACTACAGCCATATGAGTTTAAACGTGTTTCATTCCCAGAAGAAAAATGTGTAATAGGAATACCCAAATTATACTTTCTTCTGTCACCAAAAACATAAACATTACTAAAACTGTTCATTCCTGTGCCTAATTGAAAGCTAATACAATGAAATAATTACAATTACCCTTGTAATTTCTTTCACTGGTATTTGGTAGGGATCATATCAATGACTCTTAAAAAGGCCTTCATTGGGGATAAAAGAGATAACATTTTATAGTAGCATTTGTATAAAATAAAGCAATGCAAAATGAAACGTGGTATTTTTGTTACCATTTGCAGCTTTCGAACACTGTGACTGATCACAGTAGGAACTGTAACTGAGTAACTATCGGAAAGAGGAACACAGCAAGCAAACAGCTAACATGGGAGCTGAATGGAGTAAGACGTCAAATAGGTCTACTGCAGTGAAAGACAGTGCCTAGCATTGCTAATGAGGCAATACACCAAGGAAGTCACCTTCCTTTTGTGTCTTTGGTCCTCTCAGGCAACACGGAAGAGTACTTGCGTGACTAACACATACAAGATGCAGACAGTGTCTCCTAACAGTATACACAGCAGTAAACTATTGGCAAGGCCGCATACTAAGACATTCAATAACTGAACATAGGTAAAAAGGAAATTTATAGCATCATAAAGTGAACATAAGTCAGCAATTTATCATGTGGAAAGTCAAAAAGAGCATAATTAAAATATTTATACTCTTTTTTTTAATTCTATGAGTCATAGCATGGTATGCTTAAGTATATCTGAAAGGGTCACGTGTTGGGGAATTGTAAAGTTTAAAAGGCTGGAATTCGTATAGGTTGGAGCAAACAAAGAGATTTATGTGTTTCCTTATATTTAAATGATTATTTTAAAAAAGATGATTCGCCAAAGGGAAAATTTTTACAAGAGATTTAGAGCAGGCCTACATTAGGCTGGTTAGATACTAAGGATTTTTTATCCTTAGAGTACCTAACTGAGCAATGACATTTAACAACTGATGTGAGGTTTTCATGTGGGGTCACCGGCATGCAGGGTGGCCAGAAGGAAGTATAAGGATGAAAAAGCCTTCATCCTTATAAGGCTTTTCCGTATAAGGATGGGCAAGTGGCTCTAGTTCCATAAGCTTCCAGACACTCTTTTCCACGTTCTAGTCCCATGACTATGGGTGTGAAACCTCACAACAGGGTAGTGGGGGGAAAAGCAAATGCGTTTCCTTATTTCCTCCCCAGTTATCCAGGGGCAGAAACAATGATCATTTGGGCACATCCTTCTACAGGAAAAGGAAAAGGAGAATGACGTGAATTAAAAGAAAACACTCTGTAATCCAAACACTTATCCCATTTGTGTCCATTCTCTAAACATCAAGTTAATTCATACCAAATTAAATTTAACCTACCTATTTGTAAGCATCCTCTGATCTGAGCTTATTGTAAACATCGCAGTATGCAAGTGTCGAGGTAAGGCACCTTCACTTAGGGCAAGCTCCTGCATTTTTGTAGCAATTTCTTTGTCACCTTCCTTTAGAAAAAGCGTAAAATGATCCCTAAAGCAGCAATCTGAAGAAAGCTATCCTAATTTTTCAAAAATTAATTTGACAGCTCTAGATAAAATAATTATTCAGCATTCAATATAAGTAAAAACTGCAACTTCAGTTACCCAAAAATAACACAGGTGAGTTAATTTTTAAAGGCCCAGCCAGGTGGTTCAGTGGGTTACAGTGCCATCCCAATACATCAAGCTTTGGAGTTTGATCCAGTCAGGGCACGTAAAATAATCAATCAATAAATGCATAATTAAGTGGCAAAAAATCGATATTTTGCTCTCTTCCCTTCGTGTCTGACTCTCAAATTAATAAATGAAAATTAGAGAAGTATTAACAGAGAAATCAGCAATTTCTATCAAAGGCATCTGCAAACCTAGCTTGTTTTTGTTATTAACAATATGTTCATTTTCATGGTAAACACAATTCTTTGTTTTTTAAAGAATGATGTGATATAGAGGCAGTTCTTTTTATTCTGACTTGACTTGACTTTTACGTACTCACTTTGGAGACAGGACAGACAGGATTACTAATCAAAGGTAATCACAGAACTGTAAGTTAAGCAAGCAGTGGGATATTTAAGACAACCTATCAAAAAGTAAAAATACAGCCCGGCTGGTGTGGCTCAGTGGATTGAGCGCGGGCTGGGAACCGGAGGGTCCCGGTTCGGTTCCCGGTCGGGGCGCATGCCTGGGTTGCGGGCCAGGTCCCCGGTGGGGGCCATGTGAGAGGCAACCATACATTGTTCTTTCTCCCTCCCTTCTCCTCTCTCTGAAAATAAATAAATAAAAATCTTAAAAAAAAAAAAGTAAAAATACAATGTTACTGAAAAAAGTTCAAGTGTACAGTACAACTGAATACACAGTATGTATACAAGTATACATACAGTATGAGTATGTATATATTATCACTTGGACAAATAAATGTGTAGCATATGTGCAAATATATACATAGTATGTATATGTACAGATATTATTTAGACCAGCATACAGTCTGAGAGGAAACTCACCAAAATGCTAATAGCAGTTATCTCTGGATGTTAAAAATACAGGTGATTTATTTTTATTTGTTCCTTGTATTTTTTCTGAACATCCTAGTGTTTCTTCAAAAATCATGCACAGCCTTTGTAATTGGAACAAAATACTTTAAAATACTTGCCAGGATTTCAATGTGGTCTTCCTTAAACAGACATCAGCTTTTGTCACTGGTTATAAATCTGTAATGTGTGCTTGTGCTAAAGCCAAAAGTCAGTATTTTGATTACACCTGGCACTCAATAAATATTTCTGCGTGAATGGCAACACAGTGGTGGAGCAGGGTCAAGTACACTTTTGTTTGGTCTCATGATCCTAACTGCCCTGGGCTACTGCAAGCTCTGTAAATGAGATGTGGTGCTTACTTTGGAAGCTAAAATGAACATAGAACCCCTTAGCTAGAGAGGGAAAATTAGCCTCTAGTTGTACACACACAATAAAAATGAAAATAAACTTCAACGTTCCACCAGTTTAATACCTATATATAATTTTTAACAGTTACGTGAGTATGCTATTTCTAAGCTCATTATTTAGCTACAAGTTATATTTATGAGAAACAACCACTGAGTTTTTTGAATAAAAGGGGCAAACACCCTTACATTTAATCCAAATCACTATGCAACAACGAGAGAATACAGGAATTCAAGTCATTTAGATTGATGCTACTGTAAACATCTAGTACGCAAGCTGACATGCATAGTCACAGTCTCAACTTCTAACACACACAGAGATTAAAGTGACTACGTCGGAGAAATAATACCCTGCGCTGACAAGACCACGTCCTGCTCTCTCAGAGGGCAATTACAAATGCACTTTGCACGAGGAACTGATTTCAGTTACCATTCTTATTTGATGCCATTTTGCTATAAACTAACTCCAGTAACAGATCTCTGTGTAATCTCAGTACCTAGAGATTTGAAAACCATCATCACCAATTCTCCAAAAAAAAGGAGCAAGAAAGAATTCTAACTTTTAATTCTTTTAAAATAAAACAAATAATGTAGGAACAAAAAGATCTTTTTTTAAAAAAAAGCCTTATCTGTTGTAAACCCACTTAAGAACTTGAAACTCTTAGTTTATTATTGGGAATTGTTCCTGCAACCATTTTAAACTAATTTCTGAATAAAGACTTAAAATGATTTTCCTTACACACAAAAAACTGCATGTTTCCAATAAAAAACTTAAAGGCAATTTTGTCATCTTCAATTAAAACAGCCAATCAACATTGAATTAAGTTTAAAATTTCAAAACTGTTCTCTTACCTCTATTATTGCCTTCATAACCAATCCAGCTCCCTTTATGATTGCCATGGAAGGATGCTTTATAACATGGGGAAAAAACATATCACAGAATGAAATAATTTTATTTCAACATAGAAAGGTGGGCAAAAGTAGGTTTACAGTTATAATACAAATACATAATACAATAACTAACAAATAATACAAGAATAAACTCTGGCCCTGACTGGGTAGCTCAGTTGGTTAGAGAGTCATCCCGATAACAACAAGGTTGTAGATTTGATCCCCAGTCAGGGCACATATAAGAAGCAACCAATGAATGCAAAAATAAGCAGAACAACAAACCGATCTCTTTCAAATCAATAAATAAAAAATTTTTAAGAAAAAGAACTGTTTCACATACATACAATTATAAACCTACTTTTGCCCATCCCTGTATTTAGTTTTTGCTTCTTTAAGGAGGATACATAATTTTATAAAGATATAAACCATAAAATTAGTAAAGGATATATCAAATTAGTGAAGGTATTCTTACAATCTAGAGCCTTACAGATACTAAAACAAAAAAAATTTACATCCATAGGAAATAGCTGACACTTATTTGATTAACAATATATATTATACTTCTTTGAATGATAATTACACTTCTTTGAATATCAAATAATATTAAAACAGAAATTGACATTTATCATATAAATTAATATAAAATAAAACACCACCTATATACACACATATATACATAATAAATACTACAGTATCATATGAAGTAACAGATGTTTTCAATGGTTTATGAGCAGCCTTGCTAAAGCTCATGTTATTATTTGAGAATCTGTAAAGATAAGAGAACTTTGGGCCTATCACAGAAAAAAAGTGAATTTTTCACCACTTTTAAGATGGAAAAGATGGACAATGAAGTCAAAACAGTGATCAAAAGCCATCAACAGAGCTCTGCATGAAAGACCAAGAATTCTGTGGAATTAAATGTCCTAACATGATAATGTAGTAGGTTATATTTATTTATCAACATTACCACAAGAGCACAAATGTATTACTTTAAAAACACACTGACCCCCTAAAGGGGTCCCCTTAGATTAGCTGCACCTGATTAGAAAATACAAGCTCTCACCTGAAAGAGTTTAAAGAGGGTCCTTCCATTGGATGCTACCATTTCTAGGAGCATATCAAACTGCTGCCCTTCGGTTGTCTCACTATACGGAGCACAGAGGGCAAAAGTGAGGAAGTCCAAGAGTGAGCTAATAACTAGGGCACCAGTCCCGTGATCCTGAAACAAGGTAACATATTGCCTTGACTTAGGACAGAGAACTCCAATCAAAACAAGCATTAATCGGTTTCTTTCTGTTATGCTATATATTAGAAGTAAATATTTAATTACTCAATGAGATGTTCCAAGTTTGAAGTAGTGCTCATTTTACTAATGTAACAAATCTACTGCTTACCATATCTCAAAAGGAAATAAACTTCTGTCAAATTGCAAGGGAATAAAGAAGACTCCTTAAACGTGTATAACTAACATTAATGTGAGTTTGTATTAAAAGCAATCTTTGGCAACACTTGCAAAAAGAACCCTGGCAATTTGTTAATGTTCCTTCTAAGAGCTTATAGACTGCCCATTTCCAAAACTGTGAACTAATGACTGGGGAACAAAGATTAAGCTTAATTTTTCTTTTAGGATAGCTTATTTTACAATGACACTTTAAAGGAAGACAAAAAATTAAAAACCTGGAATACCATTATACCTAAAGGCTTTGCAAGCCATCCCGCCCAGATGAATGGATACAGTCCTGAAACAATGATGTAATGTTAGTGACCAGACACTGATCAAAGTCAGGGGCTACAATGAAAACAAACAAACAAACAAAAAACCTGTTCATGTCGCAGTTCTAGCACACTTTTCAATGACGTATGGTAGCTCTCATTAAGACAAATTTAATTATAACTTACCACATGAGAATTAAATTTCTCCAGTAAGTTTTCCAGAAACTTCTTTGAAGAGAGAAGAGAAGCTTTGTTTAGCTGTTCTTGTCTTAAGTCATAGTCATCATGCATGGGCTATTGATTAAAAACAGTGGTAATTCATGAGCACTCCCATGTTGCTGGCATCACACAAAAGACATTTATAACAGTTATAAAGAGTATTCATTAAATACAGAAAAAACTGGTAACACCAGGAGGCAACAGTGATGATTTCCCTTGGATCTGATGAGACTTTAAATGTGCCCACCCACCAAGTTACTAAAGATAATACTGTACGAGGTATTCCCTCAGAAGTCACAGATCTCCTTGCGATAACACCCGTTCCCACTCCCCCAATTTTATAATTTAAATTTGAAATAAAACTCAGCATTGAAAAGCAAATACTAAAATTCACAGCAAATACTTCTTTGTCTCAAGGTGATTTTCTTTTGCCTGTGGGATAACTGAGAGAACAAGAGGATCCAGAATGCTACTGAGGAGTACAGACGAAATCCTCATTCTGCTACTGCCTTCAGCTGACCCTAGGCAAGGTCAAGTTACTTTAACTCCCATCTCCTTTTCCTCAGCTCTGCAGTGGGAATAACAGCAGTACTTGCTTCACAGGACTATCATGAAGCTCACATGAGAAAGTTCAGGTAAAAACGACGCAGCCAAAACCTAATGTGCAACGAGCGTGCAATGTGTTTGTTTCAGACTCCCGCATTTTACGTGCTAGCTAGCGTCCCACCAATTCTTTCACTCAACTTATTTGTAGGAAAGACAGTACAATTCACTCTGGGAATAAATGCAAGGTTATATACACGATTACTTCTACTCTATACCACTAAGCTTGCCTAGAACACTTTACATAAGAAAAAAAAGCACTGCATGTTAGATACAAAACTGAAGTAAATCAGAAATATCAAAGTTATACCAAACAATCGCTTCTCCCCCACACAAGCTGTCACCAAGTTAAATCTCTATCATCAAGCCCCCATCCTGCCGCGGCACCCTTAGGTGATAATCCAGTCTGCCTGCCTCTGACTTTACCTGCAGTCGATTCTCCACATGCCACCCAGGAACGTTCGGAAATTCACACCTGACAGACCTCGGCTCCTGTGTTGAAACCTCTCAGTTGTTCCTCACTATAGGACACAAGGCTAGCTACCTCGTCTGACACCAAGGCTTATCATGACTGTCTCTGCACACATCTCCAGCTGCAGCTCTTAACGCCGTGCACCCCCAGTCCATACCTTAGGATTCGGCCCCACTTATTTTGTGCTTCCCCAACACACCTTTGTAATGCTAACCCTCTCCCAGGAAGCCTTCTCACAGCTGGAAAATACTTGCCTGTCCTTCAACATTCAGGTCAAGTTTAATGTCTCCCTGAAAGACTCTCCAAGAATCTTTTATCTTTTCCTCACCACAAAACCAAAATGTAGGGATTCCATGGCCCCCAACTAGTTTATATTTTATGCATATGCCTTTCTTACTACACTGCCAGCAATTTCAGGGAAGGAAGGAACACTGTCTTACCATCTTTGTAGTTCTAGTACATAGCACACTGCCTACTTTATAGGATGTGCTAACCAAATGTTTATTTGCATAAATAAATGGCTATAAGAGCAATTTAGGAAATACAGAAACGCTGAATTTCACTGGTAAAATTACAGTCTGGGTTTGTGGGAATTATGAGTCGACTTAAGAGAAACACCACTTACACACATGAGGGCACAGAGCATGTCGACAGCGGCGTGGATCACGCCGTTGTGGCTCCTCTTGAGAGCTTTCACCACCTTCACTCCCAGCCGCTCCCGAAACCTGGTTGAACAACAACAAAAACAAACAAGCATACAGTAATGATATCAGAGCATTCTTCTTTATTTTACTACTAAAATATAAAATAAGAAGTCACTAAGTTTCCACTCCATTACTATAGCAATGGCATATTTTGGAATCCCATCCCTGAAACACATCAGTTTTCATAGTAACTTTTTTTTATTTGAGGGGAAGATTTTTTTTTTTTTTGCGGTTAATTAAAACAAAAAGAAATGTAATTTCTCACTCAAATTCTCTGCAACAAGAGTCAGTAATATTACTGGTGAGTATGCTACTAATATCTCCCTTAAGTTCCATTCACCTTCCTTTTTTACTTCTCATGAGTAAACACTATTATATCACCACATAAAAGGCATCAGGCTTAATCAGCTATAAAAAGGTAAATTGTTGATTATTTGTTAACATCTTCTAAAAGTTACGTTTCAAGAACCACTTACTTTGGAAGCTGAGTAAAGGCTAGAAAACCAGCCTTGGAAGCCACGAGCCTCCTCACGGCCTGGAACTGGCTTTCCAGTTCTGCGTTCGAAGCGACATCTCCCTCTTGGGACAGCAATGCTGTTATGGCATTATTGATCAGTTTTTCTTTGTTTTCTGAGAAGAGACCCTGGGTGAAGAAGATTATGTCAAAAAAGTTTCCATACTACAAGTTAATGACAATGAATAAATTATGAAACAATTTATCTTACATCCTGTGTTACTGCATGCAGAACTCCACTATATGAGATATTAGCATTGAACCTGAACACAGCATCTGCAAAGTTGCCATCTGCAAGGAGATGAAAAGATTCAAAAGAATTTAGAGTTTTGCATTCCTAATTCTTACAGGATTATTAAGTAAATGGATGGAAACACAATTATGTATAAATCAATACTCACTTGGAGGTGTAGCCAGGAATCTGAGATGAAGGCTCTCTACTTCCTCATCGACAGGCATGCTGAGTAAGCCCCACCGCTGACCTTTATGGGTTGGTGTCATTTTAACACAAACATCTCTGTTACCAGAGGCTCTTACTCCATCCAGCAAACTTGCTAATAAGGAATCTCTAAGCAAGGTTAAAAATAAAAAGGTTTTACAATGGAGAATTAAGGGGAATTTTTAATCAGAAGGCAGCCTATGAGATAACTGCTCAGGGGACCCCGGGTACAAGGGGAAACAGGGGTTTTAGGAGAGAGTTGGAGTTCCAATACTGGCCTTTTTTTAATTTATTGATTTTTAAAGAGAGGAAAGGAAGGAGGGAGGGAAGCGGGCAAAAGAGAGACAGACAGACAGACAGACGGACACATCAACTTGTTGTTCACTGCTTTATAAATTCATGGGTTGCTTCCTGTATGTGCCCCAAGAACCCACAACCTTGGCCTATTCGGATCACACTCTAACCAACTGAGCTACCCAGCCAGGGCCCTAATGACACAATCTTTTCATGTGTTCATCACTCATATACCTTCTCTGGTGAGGTGCCCACTTGAATCTTTTGCCATTTATTACCGGGTTTTTTGTTTATTTAATACCAAAGTTTTAAGAGTTCTTTATATCAAGCCCTTTATCAGCTTTATGTTTTTAAAAAATTCTCTTCCTGTCTGTGACTTGTCTTTTCCTTTTCTTAATAGGGGGTTCTAAATTCTGACAAAGTCTAATTAATCAACTTTTCTTTTATGAACTGTGCTTTTGGTATTACGTCTAAGAAATCTTCTCCTAACCCAAAGTCGCAGAGCCGCTGCTTTGGCTCCTGCACGAGAGCTGCACTGTGAGGGACGGCGCCCTCCCCTGGGGGCTGCTGCCGAGTCCAGCAATGCAGTGCACACAGAGCTCCGAGACGTGCGCGCAGGACGACCTGCAAGTGCTGAGATGCTTGCTCTAAGCAGAACATCTGTGCTATTTTTTTTCAGAAGCTGTCTTCCTTGAATTTAGGACAGGAAAAAAATGAAACCTTTTGCTTAACATGCCATTTTTGTTGACCGTACAAGCTTTCTAAAGAAGAAACTGGTCATACTACAGGAAGTGAAAACACTTCCATAAGGCTGCATTACACACGGCGGCCACATGCATCAGAACTGTCTCCACTAGCAGCATGAAAGAACTGCCTGGAACGCGGACATGGCCAAGCCCACGGCAACGGCTCCCATGTATTTGCCTCACAGGAGGAGTTTAGGAGCTATAGCATCACAAGGAAAACTCACAGGTTTTCACATCAACAACCAAGTCACAGTAACATAAAAACATGTAGGCCTACTCTACTGTAGAATTAGTAACTAGCCCAGAAGTACTAACCTACAAAAAGCCAACTTCAAGTTTTCACATTAAAGTAACTTGCTGCTGTGATCCAAACAATATACATATACTTTAAAAGCTTAAGTTTCAGAAATATACTTTATTTTCATTTCATTTAAAATCAAATCACCATTTTTTTCTCTTTAGGAATTTGAAAATTAAATGATTTAATTTCATTTTAAATATACAACAAAATAATGTCTTTTCCTAAATTACATAAAGTTCTGGATTACAAATCTTTGGTTTTCCTCTTTGATGAAGCACTTTGCCATGCACATACTAGAATTTCAAAAACTTAATGAATTAAAATAAAAAAATACCTCTCTGTTGAAGAATATTTCCGTATTTGCCCTTTTATAAATTCAATGGTAAAAAGTTGTGGATTTTCTGAGTCACAAACCAATGCAAATACCTAATAAAAGCAAAAAACAAATTCAACAAAAGGCATTTAGTTTTACGGTATTTTGTTAGAAAAGCTACACATAATTTTTACAAAAATCAATATTTAAAAACATAACTTGCTTACAGTATCAGAAATCAAGTGCTTGCTTACATCTCATTCAAATTTTCATACAGTTATTGAATAAAAAGTTCCATTCACTGTTTACTTTGGAAATACATTTTGAAATATTCATTGTTTGAAAGATCAATAAATATAATAATGTGAAGAAGTAAATACAGACTCATTCTGTTTCGCAGTCTTTAAGCATGAAAAAATGTTAAAATAGAAACTTATTTTAATTCATCAATGGGAAGAAATCTCTTAAGCTAACACTGATGAAACTTACTTCTCCTAAAGGCTTCAATGTTGCAATATTGTAGGTGGCGGGATCACGTTCTACTAAACATGTTTCTGTAAGCGCGAGTACTCTTTTTACAGGTTCCTTCAAACAAAATTGAGACATAAAAAAGTTATTTAAGAAATGTTAAAGCCAGATAAACAAATTTTTATTTTTAACACACAGGTCTTACCGAATGTCTAGGTGATATTTTTTGGACTACAAACTCTGCCAAAGATGTGATGGATTCATCGGTGCTATATTTTCCAAAGCGGAGATTCAAATATTGCTCAAATTCTAACGGTTCTTTTCTGATCCGCAATGAAATACCTATGAAGTTGCCAGCATGATCTATTGCACTCTTGATAATTTCTTCTCTTTGCTCTGATGCAAATAAATGCTGCACAAATTTTGAAATTTAAAAAGTCAGGGTTGAAGTAACTAAAATGTAACCATACTGAATCAACTCACAGGAAAGAGAATGAAATAACAATTTTAGAAGAAAAAAGGTAGTAGATCTTATCGGAGGTAAATAAATAGAGTGTTGCAGATGAGACATTATTACTAAATTAAAATCACAAAGTCCAGTATATATACAGCCTTGAAAATAACTCACTGAATGGCAACTGCGGTTTTCATCACCATGTAGAAAACAATGCTCTGGAGCCTTCATAAAGGATCCCTGGGGACACCTCAGTAAAGTCAAGTGGAGTTGGTGGGTAACTATGTGGGCAGAATTTCAGTTCAACTGAGGTAGCTCTGATTTAATGTTTTCATATAGTGGGCTTTCTTCAAAGATTACCTTGAAGAATGTTTAAATGTTTACAAATCATTGGCTTATAGATATTACAAACCAACCTCTAGGACTGTATTTACAAAGGTCAAGAATAAAGTTTTGCTACTTGCATTTGGTGCCTGAAGGGCAGAAATGCAGAAAGTCCTGTAAAGGAGAGAAAGCCCCACACAAGAAAACAAAGCTCAGAATGTCAATATCTCCCTTGCAGAAAAATGCCAGATCAGATTATGTTTTAAAAACTGATTTTAATCCCAACAGCTTATCTCAGTCACTGTGGATGCAGAAGTTACCATACAAAGATTTGTTGAATGAATCTGTCATGCTATTATAAACTCTAGTGAATTGGCTCATTTTAGCTAATGTATTTTAAAAGGCAGAACATGCTTAAAAAGTGGATGATTAAAATTAAAATTGTTTGATGCCACTAGGCAATAAAAAATGTAGGCAACTGAGGACTACCACAATTCTCATCCTAATGTTTACCATATGCATTGTAAGGCTTGGCTGAATTACTGCAATACAGTTACCCAGTGAAGGTCTGCAAGGCCACATTCCTGTAATTAGGTACGTTTTCCACCGTTGTGCTTGATGTGAATCATTACAAACTCCCACCACCCAGGGAAGGGACAACCCTTTAGACAGCACCGCCACAGCAGATGTTAGGCTGCTGTAGGGTGGGAGAAAGAACTAACTTCACCTTTTGGGTATAGATTCAGAGGTAACAAAATGCCTACATGTATGTTCCTAGATGAGGGGCACCAGGATGGTACTCATCACCTGAATAAAGAGAGTTACCTAGGATGGAAAAAGATCTACAGCTCTGAAGAGCTAACATTTTGTAAATCAGATTGTCTGCCCCTCCCCTTCATTCTTTTTACCACCCTTTGCTACCCTCCACCAGGGTGTCCAACCCACAGCCCAGGGCAGCTATGAATGCAGCCCAACACAAAATCGTAAATTTACTTAAAACCTTTTTTTCACTCATCAGTTTTCATTAATGTTTGTGTATTTCATGTGTGGCCCAAGACAACTCTTCTTCTTCCGGTGTGGCCCAGAGACACCAAAAGGTCGGACACCCCCGTGAGTCTAGCCTCTTATGTATCTGAAAGTCCAGGGCAGGCCTGGACTCCACTAGCAAGGGAACCATAATGTATGTACGGAACACTAAAGCTTGGAGTAGTGTTCGCAGGCCATGAAGGCAGCGCTCTCTCTCTGTTGCTCATCTTTGAGATGTAGGGTTTCATTAAGGAAGCCAGGATATTTCTTATTAAAGAAAAAAAGATGGTCATCATCTATAGCTCAGCTTCTAGTACTGATAAACAAACAGGGACTAAGCATCTTAAATGGCTTCTGCTGTACTCCACAATTTACATGTAATTCAGAATTCTAAGATAAAATATCTTAATCCTAATTTAAGATATCTTAATTTTTGCGATAAAGTTTCAATGCATATTCAGATTCCGGATTACAAATAGCTGGGCAAAGGAAAAAGGACTATGACAACAAGAGATTTTAAATTACTTTTCAAAAAAAGCTTAGAAACTGGACGGTAGACATTAATACTAATAAAAATAACAATTCTAACCTACCATTTATTGAATACGAAACCACACACTGCTAGTAAGTATCGTACATAAATTATCTCACCTCATCCTCAAAAAAAACCTATGACATATAGTATTCTCATTTTAGAGAGCTGCAAATTAAAATTCACGCTTTTTAAGAACAAATTCTGAACTCGTAATACCATACTTCCTCCAAAGGACTCATATGAAATTTCAAAATAAAGTGGAGAAGCCATTTTCCTTCAAATGGACATACCTCTTTTTAAATGATTTTTTAAAAACACAACTTACCAATCTACTAAATCCTCCATAAAGTATACAAAACCCCCCTTGATAATCAGAGAGATCTACAAATCCTTCAATATTTCTGTAGTCATAGGAACAGAGGACTCTGTTAGTTGCAGGATTAATTTGGTCAAAGCCTCCAGGAGTTACTTCCAAAATGACGGGTTTCCTTGTATCACTCCAGTGATGCTTATAACAGTTATACCTCTAGAGAAAGATAATATTAATTTTAGGGTCACATATATGCTTACCATAAAATAAAGTTACATTCAATGTACTAGTCATTACTGAAACAACCAAAAATCTAAGCAATACTATAAGTATTTAGAGCTACTATCCCAATTGTTAAAAACATTAATTTTAGCTATTTGGAGGTTTGTGTTTATTTAATTAAGATTGTTCACTCTAACTGAAGACAACATGTCCATTTTAAATTAAATTTTGGGTTATAATATTTTATAAAATAATTTTAAGTCACTCTTATGCAAATCTATAAAAAGAAAATAAAGAAAATTTAAATAGAAATGTCATTCTGGAAGAGTTTTATTGGGGAAAAAGACTTTAACTTTTGTTGATGGATTCTTTTAATTAAGTTAGATATGGAAAAGAGCTAAGTCATATTTTGCGACAGTGATAGTATTTAATTCACTCCACCTAGTTATGCATTCATTGGCTGATTCTTAAATGTGCCCTGACCAGGGATGGAACCTGCAACCTTGACCTGCTGGGATAAGCTCTAATCCACTGAGCTACCCGCCCAGGCCTAGTATTCAAAGCACCTGAGCTACTTCAGTATATTAATATAGATTTTCTTTCTACATACACAAAAAAGCCAAAGCCTCAGTCTGACCTTAAACTTTTCTAATGACACCAAAGTTATCTTTAGAGATTTGATCTCATTAGCAAGTAAAATTCCATTTAGACCATAACATTCTTTTGTAAATTGAAGTACCTAGTATCAAAAATTATTAGAATGATGAACATCCATTTACTACCCAGTTTAAATATTTAGAAGAAAGAAAAGCTTTAGTTGAGGCTGCTAACCAAAATTATGATACAGAAAAAAATAATTTAAAATACAGGCAAAATGAGGCAAAGAGAATATAAGGATAATAAAATGTCAGATGTAAAATGATTATCCCCTTGCCCACCCAAAAAAGTTCACAAAATTTCCTATCCATCAATATGGTCAGCTACCTGACTCAAGAGTATAGCTATTTCTAATGATGAAGTCAGAGAAATTCTCTTGTAGGTATTCAGAAAAGAGAGTAAGGCATTAAATAATAAACACCTCCCTAACATCCCAACACCAAACCCAGCAATGAGGTTCATGGGATCATATCACATTAAGTCCCCTCAGAATTATTGACTGGTGACATCATACACTTACAATTCCATAAAATGAATTCTGCAGAAAGACAAAAGAGCCTGCATTAACCCAAAATTATATTTAGAGCCTTAATTCTGAACTAAAGGACAGAGCAGAGCCATACCGCTCCAGGAGTGAGGTAGAAGGGTAACCACCAAAAGGGTGGCACTTTTCCAATCTATGCTTATTTGCATGCGCCAAACCACTCTGCAGGATATTCTCCATCCCTTCCAGCAGATAACTGTCATAATGAGATATGCCTCATGGAAACATCATTATCCGTCAGGACTGGGAAGGTCAAAAAGGGACTTAAAGACCCTAGGGGCAGTTCTGAAGGCCTGAATGCCAAACTCAATTTATGCAATGGCGTTGTTCGGCCAGCACAGCATCTGCAGGGGGAGGAGGCCCACTCTTTCCTGATGCAGCATCACAGGGCGGTCCTTCAGGCCATCTTCTAGAGATTTTGTTTCCACCACAAAGGTTTGAAAAGTATTAAGTCACTGAAGTTAACTGATACAAAGGGAAGCTTATAAACAAAATCTGTAAGCATACTTTTGGAAGCATACTTACAGATGAGACATACAGAAAGCTCAGCTGCTAACATAAAACAATTAAAATAAGAATACCAAATTATGATTTATAGAAATTGGTGTTTCACAGGAACAAGAAACAAGCAGCTTGCCAGTTGCCATTAAACTACGTTAAATGGTTCCTGGGCAACTAGCCAATTGCTCGAGTTAAAATCAGTAAGGCTTCCGGGATGCTAAAACAGTAGATGGTGAGGGCTTTGAAAAGAGAGCGAGAGAGGAATGGCGCTGCCAGCGTATCAGAATTCAGTTCCTATCTTTTGCCAGAAGCCAGAGTTCTGCACAGTGCTGTGAGTTTAGGCATTATTCTGTCCTCTCCTGCCCCCAATTAAAAAAGCACACCTTCTCATGCAAACAAGGCAGAATTTCAAGGGAGTGAAAAAGAGTATCAACGCCCATTTCCCCACCCCAGAAGTCTCTGATTTAATTTAAATGCTGCTACAGCACGACTAGAGAAGGCCTGGGAAAAAGTGAAGATTCGGATAAACAACCACGACGTCCCTAAAGCTGTCAGTGCGCCACCCAAAGCTACATTACCAGCCAGACCAGAAGAAGAGTATAAGACGATATACCCAAGCCTTACAACTTTCATACTTCTGAAACTGGAAACTTCTACATCAAAAAACTACTGCATGTTCCAATAGTCACTAGCAGTGCGGTGTGACTGCTGCTCTTTAGAATACTGGATAAAGACAGCACTGTCTTTAATGCTCCATAGTTCTCTGCCTGAAGATTCTTCCCAACTACCAGTATTAACAGTCATAAATCGAACTCCTCATATTTTAGTTTCCTGTTAAACTACATTCACCTCTATCATGTAGTAACAGGAGACATTAAAACTGCATTTCCTTTTTTCCCCTTTAGCTTTGCCAGAAAAAGAACACACAGATCATGGAATGATTTTTATAATAAAGGGCAACACCTGAACAACTAAAAATAGATAATAATAAATGTTAAATACTTACTCTTCCTGTGATTTTTCCTTCTGAAAATTCAGTCCTAAATCTCTGAAACAGAAAATATAACAACAGTTAAAAACAACAGACTAGTAGGAAAGAATCATGGATCAGTCCTTTCTATCCAGGACAAGTAAAACCCTAACTTGGTAACCATGATATTAAAAAAGGGTATTTAATAGAAAGTGTGTAGAACTTTACCAGCAAATAGATGCAGTAAATCAAACATATAACTACTTTGTTCTGTATATACCCCTAAAAAGACTAAAACTGGAATTATACAGGACTTTCCAATATTCCATCTAGAGAAAAGTGAAAGTTTCAGTGTTGTGTTAAAGATCAGTAAGAGAAAATAAGCACAGCGGGAACAGAGGGTCAGAACATTAGTACCTGACTTTAATGTAACTTTCATTTTTAAAGGAGGAGAAACTTAGTTTACCAACATGGAACTGCTCTTACCAATGCTTCCGTAAGCAGTTCTGTTCTGTGCTCTGTAGAAAACTTCAAAGTTTCTGACTTTCTGCTGCTGCCTTTACGAAACGTGAGGTTGAACTCTGTTCCTTGTCCTTTCCCAACAGGGCTGATGCTACAAATGTCTCCATAAGGCCACTAACAAAGGAAAGAAATTGTTTTAACGGGTGCTGTAATACAGTAAAATGCAACAATTATTTTGATTGCTTTAATTTCACAATCACTGATTAAACAATAAACACTGTACAAAATAATACTGAGGTCTAGAAGAAGTCCTACAGTAATTCTATGACACAAAAAAATTTTAAAGATTTTCAGTCATCAGAGACAATAGTAAAAAATCCTGTCTGTATTCCAATTTTAATGATCAATCCAAAGCAACTAAAATAAACACTTATAAGTAAAACAAATTGGGGGATAAAATTTTATCATTACCTGGAAATCTGTTTAAAACAACAACAGAAGGAATCTGTAACACACGCCTACGTTAGAATTACAATGAGCTAGAATATATGTAAATATGTTTACTTATCATTTCCAGGTTAGTCTTGTCTTTATAATCAGCAATCCTAGTTCCACGACAAATATTTTCCAGTCACTGCACTTGGGGTTTATGCATTATACTAACAATACGGCCTTTAAAACGATAAAAGGCTAACTTACCAATTTTACATGAGCAAGATGGCTACCATCTACGGCAACACATCAAGAAGTTATACCACTTAGAGCCTAGAAATAAGCACATTCTCTTCCTGCCCTCCCTTTTACTTATTTATTTTTGGTCCCGAGCACTGAGCATTATATATCAATCTTTTTCACATTTGACATTTCTAACCTAAAGTTTTAACCTGATTTTCAGGCCAGAGAGTTTTGAGTCATATCCTGCTTTTAAAATTCAAATGGAGTTCAAACATGTAACAGCTTCTAACATGATTACCTGATTTGTTACTTCTAAAGTATTGGGATTATATGTAGTAATCGCATGGGTTCCAACTGAAAAGACACGCTTATACCTACAAAGAAAAACAAGTACTTAAATGTAGCCTTAAGTAACAGAAACACTTTGTAACAAAATATATGTGATATCAATACAAAAGGAACATTTCAATAAACAAATAGAAGTGTGTTAGTTGATTAGCTGTGACTAAAAACAGCTTAGTTTTATATTATCACGTTTTTGAACATTCTAAAATGCTGTTGGTATTAAAACCCACACACCACTCATTTTCCTGTGAGTTAGTAAGATCCTTAAGGAGAAAGGTATGACCTAAGCAAGCAGTCTTGTGTTAGTATATGTGAGTTAGCAGAGCAAATGACAAAAGATTTTAATTGGAAAAATTTTATTAAAATAAAGAAGACACTGCACACTCTTAATTCTTTCAAAAAATCCTTTTAACAAAACCATGACACAAAGGAAGGAAAAGCTGTGACCTGCATGCAAATGGTCAGTCACAGCCACATTCTGGAATCTTAATCATTTCTGTTGAAGCAACTACCTATAACATTTAAGTGTTGCAATGTTATAGAAGTAGGAAGCATACACCACAGACAAGCAATTTTCACTTCTCACTTCACTTCCTTCACTTAAAAAGACGTTTAAAGGAGAAAAACTATTTGGGCACCAGTAATCCTTTAGAAGAGAGGTATGCATAATGATAAAAGTGAAACTGAATTAGAAAACCTATTTAAAACTGAAGAATTTGTTCCTTAGAAATAATAAAATAGGTAAAACCTTAGTCTAATGTAATAAAAAACAAAATTAAGAATAAAAGAATTTATAACCACAGACACAAAATATAAATGTGCATAAATCTTTGCTGATAATCTGAAAACTAAGAATAAATAGCAACCCCAATATAGAAGAATTTAAGAAAGCTGCAAAGAATTATATCCTAAAAACTCAAACAAAAAACCTTAAAGGACCAGGTTAAATCCCATGCTTCTTAAATTGTTCCAGGAAACAGACTAAGTGACAGCTTCTCAATCATTAGTGATACTGAAATCTGGTAAGACAACACAAAAAGGAAGAAAAAACCCTACCAATCTGTATTTTTAAATTCATATTGGCAATAAGTATCAAGTAGCCCATTAAAATAGTAATACAACATGACCAAAGAAGGTTCATTTTAGGAAAAAGTTTAATATGAGAAAAATCTATTAAAAACGGATATTTAGTGGAACATCTATATTTTAGTAAGAGATTTTTAAATGGATGTTAAATGGAATCAAATGCCTTTTTGGTATCTATGGAGATCGTGTTTTTCTGCATTAAACTACTAATACAGTAAAAAGGACACACACTACCTTAAACCAACAGCCATCATCAGACTCAAGGGTAACACACTAGGAGTATTACTATCAAGATCAAGAGGAATTTCCCACATTTTAATTTTGTCAGCGTCCAGTTTTTCTAATCAGTATATTACATAATAAAAATGACAAAAGTTATTTCCATTTGGGGGAAAATGGCAGATTTTCAATAATCTTTACTACATATTCACATGAAAAGTATGGCTATATTACCAGTATTTTTACCCCCTAACTTCACATATCTAAAGTCAAGTGGGAAACTAAAGAATGAGCGCTTCCTTCTACCATAAAAACACTCCCTTGCGGGGTGAGGGGTAAGGGACTGATGAAGTAGATGAGGATTTACCTAAACAGCTCAAAAGTCTCAAAACTTCAGGGGTTTAACCAATTAGTGGAAACAAAGAAAAATAAAAAAATAAGATCTTGTTAAGTCAGCATTTGCCTCAAAAGAAAGCACAATGAAATCAAATGTTAGATAGAAACGTGAAATCACAAACTCTAACTTTCAAAATCAACTTGAGAGTCAAACATGCCAATTTTGATAAGGCTGAAATGAAACTAAAGAATGTATATTTTATTCTGGAAGCGAAAGTATAAAAATTAAATGCCTGAAATGTTCCCAATATCAACTGATGCTGTCACATTCAAAGTCTTAGAGGAGCTCAATTAATATCCTTTGCAATTCTTGATTAACTTCCACATAACTAAGGCCCTTCTATAAACATGTTTCTCATGGAACTTCATTATCTAGATTAACACTGAAAAGAACTTTCAGAGATGATGGGAGCGTTCTACATCTACAGTCCAGTAAGGTAGCCATGAGTTGTATATTTATGGTTCAAGACAGGATATTCACACCAGACAGCTATTGTGTAGGCCGCTGTTATTTTTTAATTTGACAATCTAAGGAAAAAAGAGGTCAGTGCCCCTGACTCGTAGTCAGGTCCTACGTGTTTTAAAAATTCTTGCAGCACACCGGTTGAAAACTGCTGTTCTAAGTCATAAAGAACAGACAAAGGTTCCATAAATTCATGGAAGTGCATGTCTTTACCTTTAAAACTCTAACTTCTAGCAGAGTACCCAGCACTGAACAGAGATGCTCAAAAAAAAATGTTAAATAGCTAAACAGACCAATCTATCCGACAATAAGTCAACATGCATTCAAATCTATGACCCATTGCTTTACTCCTGCTTTTAAAATGTAAGTCAGACAGCAACTAATTTCACACCAATTTTTTATTCATAACCACTATAACATCAGGAAAAGGATAAATTCATATTTTTATGAAAGAAAATACATTTTATTCGCTATCTGCAAAGAGAAAATATGACTTACAAATTACAATAATTTGCTCTTTTCTGGGCTTAAGATGAATTTGTTGATTGATTCTTAAAAATTATTATACTAAAAGTTCTTATTATAAAAATACAGATATGTAAAATCATTACAAAAGGAATAAAGACTAATGTAAACAAAAGATAAGAAATTTATGACAGAAGAGGCTACATACACACATAATACAAAGAAATGTGAAAGCAAACAACTTTTCGCTCAACTAAGAAATTAATATTCACTACTGACTTTACTTATTGCACTTATTTTCTTTTTATTCAGGAACTAAAGTTACACACATCAATAAGTGCCTATAGGAAGAGGAGGCATCTCATCCACTTCTTAAGTTTTCACAGTTACAGATTTATTTATTCTAAACCAACAGCTTATTAAAAAATATGGTTTATATTATTCATTAACTATGTTACTTAGGATCATGAATCTAATACTATTCAAATAAATAAAAAAACTGTTTGAGGCAACTGCTTTATCTATGGGGCTTTTTTGCTCCCATAGCAATTGGAGATAAACAGTAAAAACAAATAAAAAACGTTGTGTTAGTAATAGAGCTGAAAAAGATAAGAAAGATCATCTGAAAGCAAAGAAAGCCCACTGAAGCTAAAGCAGAGGAAATACTCAAGTTTTGGATTTGACAGGTGATGTTCCTAGTTTTTAATAGAATAAACACATTAACTTACATGAAAACACACTCTTATGTTACTTTACCTCCTGTGAATAAAAATGTTACATTATTCAACTTTCTAGTCGCTATGAACATTGCTTTTCTCTTTGAAACAACTTTTCACAACATCATTTGGTTTTCATATGGCAACTTCCATAAATAAAACTAACGTGTCGGCTCAGATGCTGTTTTTAGCACTACCATGGACTGACCCAGTCCTACAAACGAGCACATAACTCTGTGCTTGGTTCAGTGACACGGCAATAGAGAAGAGAATGGGTCCCTTAAAGACTTAGTTTCCCCCCAACATTTTATTTATTGTTAGGTAACTATTCAGACATCTGAAATAAACTTCAAAGTAATAAGAGCTAAGATACTTGTCAGTCATTGTCTAAAAGTTAATTTTAGACTTGAATACTCTGAACTAGCTTGTATCAATTAGTCAAGTACAACAGCATCAACAGAAAGAGAAACTATAAAAATACTGGGCCACGGTATGACCCAGTAGGTCATCACAAGGTCATACTCTTCTGCAAAGCAATTCATAGTATTCAGTTCTCTCCCACTAGAGAAAATTCAACCTTGCTTCCTATTTGTAAAGTTCAGAAAAAGCTTATGTTTCCTATAAAATAATGGTTGTCAAATTTCTTGAGGTCATAAAATCTTTGTGTGTTACTTCTAAAATGAAGATCCTCAGTTCTTTCAGTGGCTTGTCTATGCAATGGGCCTCAAGTAAGCCAAACAGATCTTACCTAATTAAGAGCTGAAAGAAGCTTTAATGTTGCCAGTCTATAGTTCCCATAACATGTAGCTTGAACCTTTACAGTTCTGCGGGCAAAGTTGGCTAATCTTAATGGCTCACTACTGGTACAAGGGAACTAACTAACTTTTCCAAACAGTAATTCTATTCCTTTCCCAGTACTCCAGATGTTGAGCATTGTTCTTTAGAACTAAGTCAATACACACTTCCCCAGAAATTTCACCCCCTGGTCCAAGTTCTTTCTTTCAGCTTCATATAGACCAAACCTAACTTTCCTGTCAATCAGATTTTCAATTTGAATTCTCTTTCCTAGGTTTAGTACCCTAGTTCCTTCAACCATTTTAAAATAAGTTTTAGCCAAAAATTTCTAGAAGGCTTTAGGATTCTCAGAAACACCTAGGTTTTTCCCTTTTATTATCAAAAGCTTGAGAATCCAGTTACTTGAACTAGAATTTCATTCCATCAAATGAAGTTAAGGATTACTGAAACACAAGGTTTTTCAAAGAGCTGGGACATCAATGGTAAGTAAGCATTGCTAAAGCAGACAGTTAAGCCCACCAGCTCTAGAATCACACTGCCTGGATTCAAATACTGTCTGGACGACTCACTCACCCTCTGATAACTTCATAAACCTCTCTACACTTCAGTTTCCCCATATGAAGATGTTGATGATATATATATCATCACAACATGAAAATCAAAAGAAATAATTCATGTAAAGTGCCTGTCACTTATTGTTTACAATCTATAAGTGCTAGTTATTCTTACTGTCATTATTCTTATTGATTATGGAGGAAAACTCCAACAGCCACTGAACTACAGTCACATAACTGTAATGAGTATCATTATATTTCTAGTAGTTATGACTGCTACATTCATATTTAAAACACAAGATCATTCATCTGGCTATATTACCGGGATGCTCTGACTCTGGTCAAACTCCACTTGAAAAATCAGTTTCACTGAAGAGGGCTCATTCACATGAGAAGTTGTACTCCTCCGAAAAGAGAAAGAAGGTACACAGGACATACTCCCTGTGCAAGTATCTGTCTCAATAACTCAGTGAGAAAATGTCCCACTTTTCCCAGAGTATTTTCAATCTCAGTGTATTAAGGAAAAGATACAGAGATCTCCCACATACTCCCTCTCTCCATCTATGCACTGCCTCCCCCATTGTCAACATTCCCCCACCAGAGTGGTACATGTTACAACAGATGAACCTACACTGATACACCATCATCAACCAAAGTCCACAGTTTATATTAGGATTCACTCTTGGTGCTGTACATTTTATGTGTTTGGACAACTGTATAATGCCATGTATCCACTATTACAATGTCATACAGAGTAGTTTCATGGCCCTAAAAATCATCTGGGCTCTGCTTATTCAACCTTCCCTCTCACCCCAAACCTTGGTACCACTGATCTTTTTATTATCTCCAAAGTTTTGCCTTTTCCACAATGTCATATAGTTGAAATCATACAGTATGTAGCCTTTTCAGACTGGATTCTTCCATGATGTAATATGCATTTAAGTTTCCTGGCTTAATGACTCATTTCTTCTAGGCACTGAATAATATTTATTGTCTACATGTATCACAGTTTATTTATCCATTCAGCTATTGATGGATCAAAATGGTTGCTGCTAAGTTTTTGTAATTATGAATAAAGCTGCTATAAAAGTCTGTGTGTAGGGTTTTGTATGAACATGAGCTTTCAACTCCTTAAGTAAATACTGAGGAGTGCAACCGCTGGGTCATATGGTAAGAAGACGTTGAGTTTTGTAAGAAACCACCCAACCGCCTTCCAAAGTGGCTGCACCATCGTGCCTTCCCATCAGCAAAAAATGACAGATCCTGTGGCTCCATATCCTCGTCGGCATTTGGTGTTGTCAATGTTCTGGGTTCTGGTCACTCCATTCTGGTCAGGGGTAGTGGTATCTCTACATTTGCATTTCCACAATGACTTACGATGTAAAATGTCCTTTCATATACTTATTTGCCATCTTTACATTTTTTTAAAGATTTATTAATTTTTAGAGAAAGGGGAAAGGAGGGAGCAGTGAGGGAGAGAAACATGAATGAGGGAGAGAAACATGGATCGGCTGCCTCTCCTATGCACCCTGACCCGGGACTGAACCCGCAACTCAGGCATGCGCCCTGCCCGGGAAAGTGATCTTTCGCTTTGCGGGACGATGCTCCAACCGACTGAGCCATACTGGTCAGGGCTGTACATCTTCTTTGGTGAGGAATCTATAAGCTCTTTGACTCATTTTTCAATCTGGTTGTTTTCTTATTGTTGAGTTTTAAGGATTCTTTAATTTCGGTAATAGTCCTTTATAATGTACATCTTCTGCAAATATTTTCTCCCAACCTGTCTTTACATTTTTTGGTAGCCTATTTCACTAAGAAGTTTTGAAATTTAATGAAGTCCAGCTTATCAATTCGATTTTTTCATGGATCATGTCTTTGATGTTATATGTAAAAAGTTATTACCAAACCCAAAGTAATCTAGATTCTTCTCCCATGTTATCATCTTCCAGGAGTTTTATAGTTTTGCACTTCATATTCAGGTCTGTGATCCATTTTTAGTTAATCTGTGAAAGGTTAAAGTTAGAGCCTAGATTCATTTTTTTTGCATGTGACACCCAAGTATTCCAGCATCATGTCTTGGAAACACTACCTTTGCTCCTGGAGCTACCTTTTAATACAACATTGTATGTAAAATATAAAATTCCTATAAAGCAGATGTGATCCTGTTTGCACTTCTGGATGAAAGATGTTCAAATCCTGAATTGTCTGATAATAATCACAAAGAGTTACACAAAGAGAATTCAGGATCTACACACCTGGCTGAATATCTGAGGGTGGCAGCTTCAAGAGCTAAGAGCAATAAAACACGAGGAAGAAAACCTCAGGCTGTCAGAGTTCGTGAGGTGTGTAAATGCCAGGCAGCTAAAGAAAAGAGTATCTCTCCTCTTGTAGGATTTTTTCCTACTTGTAAGAAAGGTATCAGAGATTCGCCATCTCCACTTTCCCTCAACTCTTCTTTCAATTTCCTCTATCTAGGCATTCCACAGACTATCTATGAAGCAGACTATGAATGTAGTGGGCATCTGCCATTGAATTTCATGGCTTGATCACTACATATCCCAATGTACTGAAGTGAAATCCTGTTCAGATACTAAAATGCTGTTCTGAAATTCAGAGCATTTGTTACAATAAATGTATGCAAATATGAAAGTGATCCACAGGTAGATTTTAGTAGACTTGTAATTTCCATCCAAAAAAATTTTAAACTTACATTATGAACATTACTTTGAAGTTTTCCACAGTGAAACTACACTGCTCCTTCCTATCAGAAATAGCTTGTTTAGAGCAAAAAGGAAACTCTGCTCTTTTATGGAGGGAAAAAAGTGCTTTTTAGCTCTGAAAGCAACAAAACACTATTGAAGGAAATTTTAAAGATCTAAATAAATGAAAAGACATCCCTTATTCATGGATCAGAAAAATTAATATTAGAGTGGCAATACTCCCCTAATGGATCCACAGATTCAATGCAATCCCTATCAAAATCCCAGCTGCCTTTTTTGTAAAATTGACTAGCTGACTCTAAAATTCATATGCAACGCAAGAAATCTAGAACAGCCAAAATATTCCTGAAAATGAACAAAGTTGGAACCTCAGACTTCACAGTTTCAAACTTGGTACAAAGCTATAGTAATCAAGAAAAGACAGTACTGGCATAAGGACAGCCATAGAGGTCAACGGAACAGAATTAGGAGTTCAGGAATAAACTTTCACATTTATATTTATGGTCAGCTGATTTCTGACAAGGATGTCAAAACAATTAAATGGGGATAGAATAACCTTTTTAATAAATGGTGCTGGGACAACTTGATATCCACAAGCAAAAGAATGAAGCCAGATCCCTACTTCATATTATATATAAAAATTAACCCAAAATCAAAGCTGTGAAACTCTTAGAAGAAAACCCAGGAGTCGATCTTTGAGACCTTAGATTAATAATGTCTTCTTAGATAGAACACCTAAGGCACAAATGGCAAAGGGAAAAAAACAGATAGATTGAAAATCATCAAAATAAAAAAACTCACCCTGGCTGGTGTGGCTCAGTGGACTGAGCGCTGGCCTGAGAACCCAAAGGTCACCTGTTCGATTCCCAGTCAGAGTACATGCCTGGGTTGCAGGCCAGGTTCCTGATCGATGTTTCTCTGGCACATCGATGATTCTCACCCTCTCTTTCTCCCTCCCTTCCCCTCGCTCTAAAAATAAATAAATAAAATCTTAAAAAAAAAACAAACAGACAACTCCCAGAATATAGAAAATATTTGCAAATCATGTATCTGATAAGGGATTTACATTCAGAATATATAAAGAACTCTTTACAATTCAACATTAAAAAGCCAATAACCCAATTAAAAAACGGTAAATGATCTGAACAGACATTTCACAAAAGATACACAAGTGGCCAAGAAGCACATGAAAAGACACTTACCAGTCATAAAGGAAATGCAAATCAAAACTACAATGGAATACTACCGCACAGCCACTAGGATGGCTACAATAAAAATTTTTAAGTAAGAGACAATAACAAGTGTTGGTAAGGATATGGAGAAATTAGAATGCTCGTAACACCTTGATTACAAAATGCTGCAGCCGCTTTGGAAAAGTTTGGATCTTCCTCAAAAAATTAAACACAGAGTTACCATACACCTCTACGTAACACCACGTAACATCACTTCCACTCCTGTGCGCAAACCCGAGGACTGGCAATATAGATTCACCCACAAAATGCACACTCACATTTACAGCAGCACTATTCATAGTAAAAAAAAAAAAAAGTGGAAAACTACAAATGTCCATTAACTGATGAACAGATAAAATAAAAATGGCGTATCTATAGAACTGAGTATCACCTGGCAATAAAAAGGAATGCAGTACTGACACGTGTTACAACACAGATGAACCTCGAAAACATTACGCCAAAGTGAAAGAAGCCAGTCACAAAAGACCACATATTGTATGATTCCATTTACATGAGATGTCCTAAATAAGGAAATCCAGAGACAAAGTAGATTAGTAACTGCCAGATGCCAGGAAGAGGGGAGATGGAAAGCAATGGCTGATACTATATTTTTAGAGGAGATATTTCTGGGCAGTTATGAAGGCGTTCTGATAACGGTTAGTGGAGGTGGTTCACAACTAAAAAAACACTAAGTTATACATTTAAAAAGGATGAATTTTGTGTTGTATAAATTATATCTTAATAAAACTCATAAAAAAAAAGATTCAAGGTATGAACAATGGAGGTAAGGAATTGTGCTGAGAGAACAGAAATAGTTCTGCTCCAAATTATCACACAGAAAGAAGGACTGTCTTAAGTCTTAGTCACTACTAAGAACATAAAAAAAATTTCCCACACCTGAAACCTATCTAATTTTATTAACCAATCTTACCCCAATATATTCAATAAAAGAAAAAAAATTTTCTGATGATCACAATTACTGACAAGCTCACAAATCAAAAGTATTATAGTAAGCTTGTTCTTTAGAATTAATGCCATCAGCCCTGAAACACCAATTCAAAAGAACCTATGCACTCCAATGTTCATAGCAGCACAATTCACAATAGCCAAGTGCTGGAAGCAACCTAAGTGCCCATCTACAAATGAGTGGATCAAGAAACTATGGCACATTTACACAATGGAATTCTACGCAGCAGAGAGGAAGAAGGAGCTTATACCCTTTGCAACAGCATGGATGGAACTGGAGAGCATTATGCTAAGTGAAGTAAGCCAGGCAGTAAGGGACAAATACCATATGATTTCACCTTTAACTGGAACATAATCAACAAAAGAAAAAAAAGCAAGCAAAACATAACCAGAGACATTGAAATTACGAACAATCTAACAATAGCCAGGGGGGAGGGGGGAGGGGACAATGGGGAGAAGGGTTTTCAGGAACCACTATGGAGGACACATGGACAGAACCAAGGGGGAGGAGGGAGGCAGGGAAGGGAGATGGGGTTGGAGGGGGTCAGGGGAGGGGAGGTGAGAGGATGCCAAAAACTGTAATTGAAAAACAATAAAGCAATTGTTAAAAAAGAATTAATGCCATTAGTATATGCTATAATTGTATTAAACCAGAAATTATATGATGATGATCACAGCAATCTACCACTTGAGGTAAAAATAAGAACATTTAAATATGCAATTTTTTAAGGCTGCTTAAAGACCTAAAGCGACCAGTATTACCGTGGATATGGCAATTTTCTCTGTAACTTTGCTCAATCAAATTAACTGAAGAAAAAATTTCAAGACAAGTATTCTACGAGGATAACAATTATGCCCTCTATTTTAGGAACTCATACAACTGAGCTACTAAAAGGAAACAAAATTAAACACTCAGATCTTTCAAAATCATAGTTCGTTTGCCAACGAAAACCAGAAACTCTACAGAATTCAGATGTTGCACCATTCTAAGAAGTTATTACACTATTACCTAAAAACGAAAAGTTAAGAACAAAAACTAAAGTGATTTACTGGCTTTGTGCACATGTCACAACTTACCTACCTGGGGCTTAATCTGGAATAATGTAGTCACCTATTTGTCAAAATGTGGCACACTTATTTTAATTACTACTCTGCCTAAGAACAAGAGACGACACTTGTTTCTTCAGCTGGTCAGTAAGAGCTATTCACTGAATACTCAATGTATTTGAGGCATAATTTTAAAATCTTCACACGGTTGATAGCACATCATTTAATCCTTACAGCAATCTGAGGGGCAGAAATGACCATCCACTCTACAAAAAAGAAACAAAGCATCTACACATCGGTCTGACCTGGAAAGCTACTAAAAAACGTCACTGCCCCCTCGCAAGGAAAAGAAAGGATCAAACCCAGCTTTTAAATTTCATTACACACCTAAAAAGACTGCCAAAGGCACTGCTGGTACACCGCCTCTGACAGCCAAACGGACTTGAACATGTGTTGACCACACAACAGGCTCGTCTCTGGACAATACAGTTGGGAAGTTAACACTGTCACTACTGCAATACCTCTATTTTCCTCTTAATCGTTATTTTTAATCCTTACCAAATCCCTTGCCAAGACAGACACAGAAAACCAGAAATGCCGAAAGAAAAAAGAACAATAATTATTCTGAAAGCAGCGTTTCATCCGAAACATGCACAGATGCTTCCCAGCAGAGAGGGTGAAGGGCATCACTGAGGTGTGTGGTCCAACTCACGGTTCTGAAAGAGTGTTACTGACAATAACGCTTTACAGAGACACAAGGAAATAAAATCACAGGAGAAATACTTACTTTCCCCTCCACGAATGTTTCGTTGTGTAGAAACATGCCAGATCCTTATTTTCCCTGATTATGTTCATTTTGTGCTAAAACCTGGAAGATAAAAATATGGGTGAATTTATAGCACAGTGTTATCCTTAGAGTTCTTCCTGATTCTCCCATATCATATTTCCATAGCCTGCCATATGGTACTGATTTTAAGACACAACTTTTTCTACTACACCTCAAGTTTTAAACGGCAGGGAATGGTCTATTCACCTCCGTCGCAGCCGTTAGCACACCATACTGTGATGTTCTCCTCCACTGCACTGGGCATCCTGAGGACAAGAACTGTCCTCTATCGATATCCCAAGTGTAGGGAATCTAATAAAAAGTGCGGAAGTAAATGAATACTTAAATCTCACATTGGCAAACAATGCCCTGACACATAACAGGCACCTGAAGATGTTTGCCAAGTGTCAAACCGATCTGAAAGGTTTCTGTTGCAGTGCTAAGTGCCTGCCATCTTGCTATCACTTTAAAAGGGACCGACACTAAATAAGGTTTAACTTACATATAACAGTAAAATAATGCATGTCCACAGAAAAACAAGCTAAAATGTTCCTAAATAAATCTTTCATCCTAGCATCCAAAGATGATTATTCTAGCCTTCCTTCTATTTAGGGAAGATAAGTGGCTTTGTTAAAATCAAAATTGAGATTGTCATTTGTACTGCTTAACCCATTTTCACAGAATATTAACCTTTCCCCCGTGGAATTAAATATTCTTTAATATTTAGAAATGATTTCTAAGGTTACACGATATTCCATTGTATGAATATTCTAGAACAAGGGCAGAGACTGAGAGTGTTTGGGAACTTGTACAGCAGTTTGGTCAGTGAATTCCTCAGGTTAAACAGGATGCGGAACGGTTTAGGACGGTCAAACCTGGGTAATGAATCGCCCACAGAGTGAGCTTCCTACCAGCCTCATGCACAGGGTCCATGCTATGTGCAATATTTTACAAATACTTGATTAGTTTGTTGGCCATAACCCTGAAGAATACAAAATCCAGAACACATTCATTTCATAAAAAAATTTAAATTTAGACAATTTTACAGAATAAATTGCTTGAACTGGCTAATATAGACTGATGGTAAGTTTTGAAAATACATCATTTGCTTCATAATGAATAAAAGTTTAAATGAATATGGCCATTTATTTCTTCTTTTGTCACTTGGATATTTTTTCCTACCCTCAATAATTAGAAATGCACTCTAGAAATATTTTAAGATTCATACTAAAGTGTCAATAATGTAAAATGAATGGCTGGAACTGTGATTCAATTAAGCTTTTTTAAATATCTTTATAGACTAGTCTAAATTTTTTTAATCATCAAGTATTCTTTTCATAAATAAAATAAAATCATTTTCTTTGAAAATTTTTACAACAGCTTTTTCAAACAATTCACACACCAGAAAATTCACCCTTTTAAAGTATAAAATTCAGGGGGGTTTAGTATGCTCTGAGTTCTACAATGAACACCACTAGTTTCAGAACATTTGTATCACCCCAAAAAGAAACTCTGCCAGCAGTCACTCCCCATCCCTTCACTCCCAGCACCTGGCAACCAAAATCTATTGTACTTTCTGTCACTACAGCTTTGCTATTATGGACATGTCATATCAATGGAATCACACAATATGTGGTCTATGTGACTGGCTTCTTTCACTTAGCATAACATTTTCAAAGCAGCCGTGGCATGGATTAACTTCCTCCTATTACATATTTAATACCACCTTTTGTTTATACATTCATCAGTTGATGAAAATTGGTGTTGCTTCTACTTTTTGGCTATTATCCATCACACTGCTCTCAACATTTGGTTTCTGTGAACATTTTTCATTTCTCTTGGGTATAAACCTGAGTGGCAAAAACATTTTTAAAGACACCTGTTTTTTTCTTTAATACTTTTTAAAAGATGTTAGTCATTTATTTTCAGAGAGAGGGGAAGGGAAGGAGAAAGAGAAGAGAGGGAACGAGAGGGAGAAAAAGGGAGAGAATACACCTATCGGTTGCCTCTCAAATGACCCCAAGTGGGGACATGATCAGCAATCCAGGCATGTGTCCTGACAGGGAATTGAACTAGCGACCCTTAGGTTTCCAGGCCGGCGCTCAATCCATTGAGCCACATCAGCAAGGGCTAAAGACACCTCTGTTTTGAAACTGCTTTCTTCATTCCTCTTACCTGTTTTAGCATTAGCAAATTAGTGAGGACTTCTGTACTCTATACAGAATGCTCTTCTTCTGGATATCTACATGGCTCACATCTTCACCTCAAATCTGTGTTCAAACGTCATCACCTTTACAATGAGGCCTGCCTTAATTATCTTGTTCTAAGTGGTAACTACCCTCCTCATTCTTCACTCTCTACTCCCTCTGACTCTTGCTAATTTTTCCTCCATGGCATCTTTCATTTCATAGTTTAATGTGCAACTTATTATATTTATTATTCATCTAACCCTACTAGACTATCCAGAGGGAGGTATTTTTGTCTCTTAAGCACATGCACGCGCACACACATCTCCAGAGCCTACAGGAGTGCCTGACACAAAACAGGCGCTCAGTAAGGATTCAAGTGACAATGAAATGCAGCAATCCCACAGGAAATTCTGACACCCACTTCAAATCTGATGTTCTAAGAGGTACTCTCAAATAAGGGTTTATCAAACTTTCTGGAAACGCATCAATTCACAGTCTGAGGAATAATAAGAGAACCACAAGTAACAGCAAGTTTAGAGAAACTTTTATTGTTATCAGAGAGGAAATCTCTTTTAAGAGTCAACTGACACCTTCCTCCAAGTATGTATGGAGACAGCTAAATATAGTCCTGCCAACTGGTGTGTTGTTTTGTCTCCCTCTCCCTCTCTTTCTTTTTTTCTGGATTGTGTATCTAAGATGACACAGGAAGCCAACCAAAACTTATTAAACCAGCAAAACATTATTCCTGCCTTCTCAATCATTTGAAGCAAATGATATTGCTGAAATGAAATCTAGGATCTCTGAGAATGTGCCCCCAAAATGAAAAACACAGGTCTACAGATATTTTCCCCTTATATACTATAAATGAAGACTGGGCCCTGGTTGGTGTGGCTCAGTGGATTGAATGCTGGCCTGTGAACTAAAAGGTCAATGGTTCGATTCCCAGTCAGGGCACATGCCTGGATTGCGGGCTAGGTCCCCAGTTGGGGGCATGTGAGAGGCAGCCGATCTCTCGCACATTGATGTTTCTCTCCTGCTCTTTCTCCCTCCCTTCCTCTCTCTAAAAGTAAATAAAATCTTTTTAAAAAAAAGACTGGAACAATGGAAGAAAAAGGAGAACAGAAAAGGTGAATAATACTCATATCAAAGAATGGAGACTGGATCCACAGTCCATAATTTAGGATATCAGAATGACTGACTCTGTATCAAGGGCCTATTCTGAGAAAACTGACAAGGAAGAAAAATGTGTTTGAGTGAAGAATGGCTGATGTTATAAGAAACGTTAAAATGAAAGTGAGAGGAAAACAATAAAGATCTTTAAATGACAGCCACAAAGAACTTAAGAGTATGACCCAGAAGGAAGAGAGGCCTAACAAACCCTGAGGGTTCGGTTGTGAGGATGGCTGGGGCAGGGGATGGGGTGGTGAGGAATGGGGAGAGAAACAAGAAAATCTCACAACCACAAAGCAAGTTTAAGAATTAAAAAAAAAAAAAAAACCCTAAAGAATGACCTCATATGTATCACTGATTTGGGGGAATACGTAACTCAAATAGATCCGATAGGAGGAGATTTAGTACAAGTTTACATCAAGAAGGCTTATGTACAACTTTTTGGAGAGCTATCGTCTTGGACATGATGAAAGCACCAGATTCCAGAGAGTTCTTAGGTTACAAAAGATAAAGAGAGAGGGAGAGAAGATGTAACACATTAAATAAAGTTTAACTACAAGAACACATACAAATTGGCCACAGTGTATATAAAAAAATGTTCAGTGTCACCATCAGGGAAATGCAACTCAGAACCACAAGATAGCACCTCACACTCGTTAAGGTAGAGAAAAACAGGAACGCTTGTATACTGTTGATGGGAATGCAAAATGGTATAGGTGCTGAGTAACACAGCATTAAAGTTCCTCAAAAATTAAAAATAAAGCTACCGTTTAATCTAGCAATCAAACTCCTGGATATTTACCCTAAAGAACTGAAATTAGATCTCAAAAAGATAGCACTCCCATATTCATGGCAGCATTATGCATAACAGCCAAGATGTGGAAACAACCTAAATGCCCATCAAGAAATGAACAAAGAAAAAAAAATATATATATACAAAGAATAAACGCACACACAATGGAATACAATTCATCCTTAAAAAAGGAAGGAAATCCTGCAACATGTGACCTCATGGGTGAACCTTGCAGACATTATGCTAAGTGAAATAAGCCCCTCACAGAAGGACAAACCCTGCATGATTCCACCTACATGAATTACCTGAAACTGGCGCAGTCACAGAAGCAGAGAGCAGAACGGTACTTGCCACGGTCTGGGGTGAAGGAGAAATGGGGACTATGCAAGATGAAAAAATTTGAGATCTGCTGTACAGCACCGTGCCTGTAGCTAACAATACAATACTGCACAATTTTAAAATGCATTAAGAGGACAGATCTCATGTTAAGTGTTCCTTCCACATAAAAAATAAAATTTAAAAAAATTTTTAAAAACCATTGACTACCTGGCCTGTTAGATGAAATACTGTATTCCTGATGCAGATTACTATGCTGACAGAAAAATACAATGTAGAATTTCAAAAGTACTTCAGCCCTCGCTTGTGTGGCTCAGTGGATTGAGCACCAGCCTGTGAACCTAAAGGTTCCCAGTTTGATTCCTGGTCATGGCACATGCCTGCTTTGCCGGCCAGATACTTGGTTGGGGGTCCTGTGAGAGGCAACTGATTGATGTATCTCTCAACACATTGATGTTTCTCTCCCTCTCTTTCTCCCTCCCCTCTCTCTCTAAAAAAGTAAATATATAAAATCTAAAAAAAAGAATTTAAAAAGTACTTCAATTAATTCTCTGGAGTACTGGAGTCAATAGAAGTTCCCCTGGCCAAAATCAGGCACCCCTGTTAACCATCAGGAAACAAGTGATGCTGCTATTCTGCATCCAATCCTGAAGAACAGCCACTCAGAAAGGCTAGTAAATGGAAGTGCTGTTCCTGGTAGAAAATTACTCCTTTATCTGAAAAGTTTGCTTTCAGCCATGTTACATTTAAGTGGGAATATATTTTTGAGAGCTAAGAGAAGACGGAGATAACTCGCTTAAGTTGCCACTCAACCTTAGAAATAATGGGGTAATTCAATGCTATTATATGTGTCTGCATAGGTTCAAAATGAAAATTAGGATAATACTTTTTCATTTTGAACCCTCAGTAAAGATTATCCTAAAACTGGAAAGGCTAGGTGACACTAACCAAAAAATCTGACATTCCTGAAATTATGCAACCAGTTTGTACTGAGTACTAATCACATGCTTATGATTATGTTAGGCATGTATCACACTTTTATCTACCTCATTTTATCTCCATAACACCACCAGGATACAGGTATGATTATCCCCAGCTGACTGACAAGAAAACTGAGTTAGAGAAATTAAATCACTTCTCCAAGGCAGCACAGCTGGTAAGTGGGTAGACCAGACTTTGGACTCAACCTGGTTAACTCCACATTCTAGATACTTAACCTAACCTGTAGTACTTTCCCTCAAATTTGGGAAATCAAAATAAATGCATGTAATTAGAGATTTATCATTTCACAACACATGCCTAGATTAATTAAGAACTAATTCCAATTATTTATCTTCCCCTGGAAATATGATTAAGCACTTGTTGGAAACAACTTTGAAATCCACAATTTCAATCAGTGAAACAAATTACCACACTCAACGCAGGGCAAAAAATAAATAAATAAAAGTGAAGCTGCCAATGCTGAAAAACTGGACCATCTAAAAGTAAACTTCAAAATATTTCAATCTGTTGCCCTGGCCAGGTAGCTCAGCTAGTTAGGGTGTCATCTGATACACCAAGGCTGCAGGTTCAATCCCCGGTCAGGGCACAGAAAAGAATCAACCAATGAATGCATAAATGAGTGGAACAACAAGCCAATGTTTCTCTCCCCCTGCCCCTTTCCTCTCTCTCTCCAATTAATAAATAAAAATTTAAAAAATATTTCCATCTATAGATAAACTTAAAAAAAACTTTAAACAAAGTGTTCAAAACAAACATGATGATAGAAATTTGCTACCAATATATGATTTCAGAATAATCTTTAAAGTTCAACAACAGAAAGATACTATTTTAATTAGCATTCAACTTTTAAAATAACAGATTAATGAAATCTGAGGCTGGGACCTATTTCCCAATAGTATGATAGTAACCTCTCTAAATTACTGTTTCCAAGTAAATTTATTTTAAATTCTCAATAAAACCTCAACCGCTTTGTGACAATCATTTCATCTAATGAAGGTAAATGGTTTGGAAACCGTATTAACTTCTTCACACCACAAGGACACTTACAAACATAGTTAACTCACTAGTGTATAAAGGCAACGCACAAATACTAGAAAAATGCAGAAAAATAGGACAGGAATATTCGTACTATGTACCATTCAAGTTGAGAGTTAGAACCACTTAGATTTCATCTTCTTCACTTCTGCAAGAGTCCCACTTTAAATTCTCAGAGACCTACTCATCTTTTTTAGGAGAAAAGCTCAACTTTACATGCCAATTTTAACTAAATCACATTGAAAATATCTCCAATTTTTTTGCAAGTCAGCTTCAGTTTTCATCACAACACCAAGAGAACTTTTTTAACTTTTCAGTTTGTCCTTTTGAGAGAACTGTACTAAGGGTTAAAAAGTCAAACTGAGGGTAATATAAGCATTTTAGCTAGATTCACCTTTTTCAATGAATTCCTTTGCTTCAAGCTTTCCAACACTTATGTTCTTACATTATCTAATTTATGACTGACAGCAAAACTGACAGGCCATTTAAGATCATTTATGGATAAAATGAGAGTGATCTTGTAGAAGTTGTGATTTTGACACAAAATTGCAGGATTTGAGAGTCCACTGAGCAGAAGAAGCCTATGTCAAACTGAACAAAACGCAAGATGAAGGGGCTCAACACCACAGGCACCCAAACAGATTATAGCTGGGCTATAAGCAAAAGAATCTGCACACAGAGCAAAATTAAGTGTATGTGCATGGCTTACGTTAGTAAAACTTGAACAGAATACTCACTTAGCTAAGAATGTATGAGTGTACTCAGAAAAATAATACATTAGTGAATGAAGAAAATGGCATTAATGAAGGCTATATGATTTAAACCATGTATTTTGCATGACCAACTGAAACTGATTTTTACAAATAAGAAAACTTTCTGAGAGCAGATATGACACTAATTTTTCCAGAGTCCATAGATGAAAGAATAAACTCTTCCATCATTAACTTTGCTCTCAAGTAATGAATTAAAAATACAAGTTTGTCTGGAAATGCATCAAAAACTAAGATGGATAGAAAGATAGACAGATCTGTATTAAAGCAGATACAATAAAATGTTAACATGAAAATTCTGGAAGTGAGTATATGGGTGGGTGTCTCATGTAAAGTTATTTCAACCTGGCTCTAGGTGAAAACATTTTTGTTTGGGAAAACTATCTTTGCCTTTATTTTCTGACCTAACAATAGAAACATTTTTTCAGCTACATTGTAAAACTACATCTGAAAATATGGTAAGTATTCATATGATAGGAACTAATTTACGCATATGAACTTACTACTTCCTCATATAGCAACATCCTATTGAAAATGCAAGGGTGGGGGCAAATCATTGCTAAAACAAAAACTAATCCTTTGTGTGATTAATAACTAAGGAGAGAATTCCTTATTGCTGCCTTCTTAAAGGCCTACTTTTTTAGTTGTGATTGGATTCAAAATCTGAGTGAATCACATCACCAGGCTAGTTCAGTTTCAAATAAAAGCTAAAAAAATAAAAATGGTTAACAGAACATTAATTTTTACCCAGATTGAAAACCTACAACTAGACCATCTCAGATAGAATGTGCTGTGTATGCAGGAAAACTGTTATAAACTTTAACCTTCTTTCTAAATTTTTCAGCTTCGCGTTTTAATACATAACTCAAGTAAATTCCTTCCTTCTAAATAAACAATGCAGTATGTGTCGTGGGTATGACAACCCACGTTAAAGACCTATAGAGGAGATCACACGGCGAGGTTTCAGTACACCCGATCTCGGCTCTCCTTCTGGAAGAACCCCGTAACTCCACAGACAGTGTTGTTAGCGCGAAAGCCAGTGGGGATATCAAATTTAAGCTGACAATCGTTATGTCCAGATAATCACTCAGAAGTTATAATATTGAAATGTTTGCACTGTCTGTCACATCAAAACACTTTTTAAAATACTTCCACCACCAGAGGTTAGGACAAAATTATCTAGGATTCCCCCCTCCATTCCTTTTTTAAAAAATCTATTCCTTTCCAGTTAGACACTGGAAACATATTTACGAAATTAAAGAGCAACAGAAATTCAACAGCTAAATCTGAAGTTTTAAAAAATATATATTTTAAATTTAGAGAGAGGGGAAGGGAGGGAGAAAGAGACAGAAACATCGATCGGCTGCCTCTCACATGCCCCCAACTGGGGACCTGGCCCACAACCCAGGCATGTGCCCTGACTGGGAAGCCAACAGCCGCCCCCTCAGTTCACAGGCCGGCGCTCATCCACTTAGCCACACCTGCCAGGGCTGAACACTTTTCATAGCATCTTAATGAGGAGTGGGGCGAGCATATATACCATAGCAGTTAATTTTGCTGGCCTTATCTATTCAATATGAATCAAATATTTTAAAAGATATAGTTCCTTCATATTTTAATCGTATGTATGCTGATTTCATCTGAGGGAGTAATTCTTATTTGTAATGCAAAATTAACACTGTTTCCAATATTCACCTGAAAAATCCTAAGAAATGTTTTCACTTAAGCAAGTGTGTGAAATTAATGTTACTGGTAATTTACATATTTTTGTTTGTATACATTCTTGAAACTTTTTAACCCTAATTTCCATTTTATTTCATTTTTGAAGCTAACTTGACTTACGCAAGAACAAATTGTACCAGTTCAATAAACTCATCAGCTCACAAACAACCACTTAATAATCTTGTTCTATTATAGTCAATAGGCCCTATTGGGTAAGAGATTTTCAATTACCACATTTAAATGTGTAGCTCTTTTTCTATCACTATAGTAAATGCACAGTGGAGGACAAAATTTCCTAAGCATATGACAAATGCATCTTAAAGTTTTACACTAAGAATCCTAATATCCAAACATTGTTCTCTTTATACTTAAGACAAGGAGTTCAAATTGCTTCAATTTCCCTTTCACCCAATACAAATTAGCAACATGTAGGTTTCTAGTTCGGCTCTGAAATAGCCCTATTATTCTTAACTCTGCCATAGTGCTTCACAGTTTATTGAACACTCCTAAATCTATTAGTTAACTTAAAAAAAAAAAGAGAGAGAATCCCATTTTAACAATTAAGAATTTCTAAGGCAGGGGCATCCAACCTTTTGGCGTCTCTGCGCCACACTGGAAGAAGAGTTGTCTTGGGCTACACATTAAATACACTGCAACACATAATCACAAAAAAAATGTCATAATGTTGTACGTAAATTTACAATTTTGTGTTAGGCCACATTCACATCCATCCTGACTGCATTCGGCCCTCCTGCGACAGGCTGGACAAAGGTTTGGGGAGTAGGTGGGGAAGAATGGCTTATATATTTTAAGATTCGATAAACATCCAAATACACTCTGTATCTTGGCTAGAAATTTGAGGAAGAGAGACACCTCATAGCACTAAGTGACTAAGGAATACAAGTCTGAAATCCATGTGTAAAAATTTCAGTTTTACTATAATTAGCATAGAATTTATTAAGTATTAGAAGTCTCCTACATTCATAACCTTATCAATCCTTCAATTGTGTCTAACAACTCTACTTGGCAAAATCAGAACATCAAAACAATGATTTCAGATTGCTTTAGGGATTTTGTTTTCAGTCTCTTCATCACAAGACCAAATTCTTACTGATCAGTTGCAGAGATATTGCCAATGGACATGTGCTAAATATGCGTAAGCAGTGTGGTCTACTTCTAAGGGCAACTCGCAGCGCTGAAACTACAAAGTCCCACTGGTTTTAGACTGCCGTTTCAGAGAACGCTCTCCTCACAGGCGGTCCATAACAGTACAAGTAAGACTGAAATAGGCAGCCCGTTGAATAAAGTTAAATGCACCTTAAAAGAACTACCAGAAAATTAAATGTTTATCTTTACTGAATGAAGTCCCACTTAAATGTACCTTTGCACAGGTAACTGTCTTAAGTTACCAAAAATGATCACAACCATATTGGCTTAAGTTACTTGGGACAAAGACATCCCCTAATTCTGTGATTCTCAAAGGAGTCCCTATGATTGAAAATCATGATTAAGAAATATGATTGGCAGGGGATGAGCAAGTGAACACTGCTGGCTCAGAAAAATGTGTTGGAAAAATGAGTGACACTATTACTAGAAACACTACTAATATTTAGTGAATGGTGCTAGATACCCCTCAATGTAAAAGAACTTTCAAACATCTAAGTGGTCATTCACATAGGGAAAAACCTATTTATAACTAAGCAATCCCAAATTTAATTCTATATAAAATATAAATCACAAAGTATTTTTCCAGTTTAATAGGCACATAATCTTCCAGAAATGCATCTGTCATATAAATTAAGAGATCAAACTTTGAGTTCTCTTGGCTTTTGTGTCTATATTTTGTCTTCAGTTTTGAAAGGTATTTCTGCTGTTTTTTTCAGTATTTAAAGTTACCATGGTCTCCTTGCTTGGTTTCTTTACTGTAACTTTTATCTTTGTCCCTCTGTATTTAACGTGTCTCTTTTCTTTGGCTACCTTCAAGATATTCTTCGTCCTTTGTTTATATCAATTTGAATATTTTTGGGGGGCCAAGTGTTTATCCTGCTTCGTGTTCTTGAAGTTTCTTGGATCTGTGATTTGATGCCTGACATTAATTTTGGAAAATTCTGTATTATTTCCTCACATATTTCAATATTTCTTCTCTATACTTCTATGGGATTTCAATTATGTATTATTAAAATGTTTGATAATATCCCCAAGCTCTTGGATTTTGTTCTTTAAAACGTTTTTATTTGTTCCAGATGGATAATTTCTACTGACATCCAGTGTTCACTGATTCTTTCCTTGGATGTTCAAAATCTCCTGATGAGCCAAAGGTTTTCTGCCTCTCTACTGTGTAATGAAGTTTCTAGCATTTCCTTTTGGTTGTTAGTTTCCATATCTCAGATGAAATCACCCATCTAATTTTGAACATTTTCCACTTTCTGTTCGTACCTTACAGGTGTATACAACCCATGGCCCGAAAAACACATGCAGCCCAACACAAAATTGTAAATTTACTTAAAACCTTTTTTTTGCTCATCAGTTTTCATTAGTGTTTGTGTATTTAATGTGTGGCCCAAGACAACTCCTCTTCTTTCAGTGTGGCCCAGAGACACCAAAAGGTTGGACACCCCTGCTTAACATGTTAATTATAGTAATTTTATACTCCCTATCAGATAATACCATCTATGTTATCAAATTGTAGTTCTGATGATTGCTCTTTCTCTTCCGATTTTTGCCTTTTGCATGCCTTGTAATTTTTTTGTTGAAAGCTGAAATGTTGTATAGGACAGGAGAGACTAAGGTAAATAATTTTCGTGGCTGGAAATGGGCACACCTTTTCTTTGCTAGGTCTTTAGTGCAGGGAGTTCATCTATTTAGGAGGAGTGCTGGGTCTATGATTTGCTGTTGCTATGGTTATCCTCAGTGTACCATAGGCTTCAAATACCTGGACAATAGCTTGTGGCTCCTGTAGGGGGTTGGATTACTAAAGCAATGTCTGTTTGATTCTTTGTGCTGTGCCTCTGTGCATAATCTTGTTCTGCTCCTAGTAGTATTCTGCAGTTACTTGCTAGTCAACCCTTCTTAAAACTTGGTGGCAGAGAACTGGGGGTACAATCTCTGTTGCTCTATAATTAACATTCAGTCTTAGGCACACTCTATGTGCCTGGATCTCAGAGCTGTGATTCCTCTGGCTGCAGTTTGGGGCTCAGTGGGTCTTCCCCAGAAGATTCTTTCCCTCTTCTTTTGACTGCCCCCAGTGCAAGGAAAGCTCACCAACTGGGCCCGCAGAGAAACCCTTCTTTCAACAGATTAAGGCTTTTGTTCCATAGAAGAGACAGAGAAGTATCAAAGCAGAATTTTTGTCCCTCCTAAAAGCTTTGCTGCTATTCCCATCCTCTATGTCAGCACCAGAACAGATACTCCCCAGGACCCTTTCCAAGCTTTTCTAGGAGTACCCAGTGAGGTCTGTGGATAGAGACTGGAAGAAGGTACACTGATCCATCACCACTTTGTCATCTCTTCTACACGAAATCTTACCAGTGTCCAGTTGTCTAATGAAGGTGAATGTGAATTCATATCTCCTCTTTCTCTCCTTAAATTTTGGGCCAGTGGTTTGTTCTGTGGCCTCAACTTATTAAAAAATTTCAAAAAAAAAAAAGTTATGAATTTGAAGTCGGTCCAATTCTTTTTGTTTTAACAGTGGCAGCAAAGCTTCCTTTTGTCCCAGGGCCAAAGCCAGTAGTTATATTATTCCTAAACTATTTCAGGGTAGTAAGAGCTATTATAAATTACTTGGAATAAAAATGAGGCTTTTACTGGGTCTGATAAAGCAGAGAAGCATTGACTTAAAGGGCCTCTTTCAAAACTTGCCTTTAATTACTTCTAAACATCACAGTCAACATTTAGGCCTAAAACTATTTATTAGTAGCAACCAAGTTTTTGCTACAGTTTATCTGCATAACCTTGCTTCTATGGGCATAACTTGGACATATTGCAGGTTTGGTTCCAGACCAATGCAATTAAGCAAATATCACAATAAAGTGAGACTTTTTCTTCTGGAGGATCTTGCCTTCTAAAAGGCAAGATATAAAAAACACTACAACCATAAAGTGTAATTAAGTGAAGTGCAGTAAAAAGAGGTATGGCTGTATTTTACTAATTTTAAGCACTTCAATCAGGGATGAAAGTGAAAAGTTATCTGCATTCGGAACCTCAAATTCACTTGTGTAAATAGAACTGGTTGAGGAATGGAGCCAAATTACTCAGACTAGATCCTATTTATTTATTTTTAAAAGATTTTACTTATTTATTTATTTATTTTTAGAGAGAGGGGAAGGGAAGGAGAGAGGGAGAGAAATATCAATGTGTGGTTGAGTTTCACGCGCCCTCTACTGGGTACCTGGCCCGCAACCCAGGCATGTGCCCTGACTGGGAATCAAACCAGCAACCCTTCGGTTTGCAGGCTGGCACTCAATCCACTGAGCTACACCGGCCAAGGGAGAACAGATCCTTTTTATTTAGACCATAATTTAGTATCAATTGAGAACCAGACTGCACTATCAATTTTTTTTTACAAATTGTTTAGTTACCTAGACAACCAGCTCCTATTTCTTTATGGATGTTAAATTCTTACAAATCTCATGCTTTCCATGATTCCATACTGTTTTCACTGATAACATTCAGATTTTGGGGACCATTTACTTATTACCGCCACTTTAGAAAAAGAGGAATATCCATTGCTTTCCAGAAGAATACAAATGGTGGTGCTTTCCAAGAACTGGGCTAAAAAGGTTCTTTGCATTTCTCTTAGTAAGCTCTGACTCCTCTTTTCCTCTCTTGATATGTTCTACTTCCTATTTCCAAACTAGGAGTATAATGTAAATTATTATCTAAACAAGGTCTTATGTTCCATTATGATATTAATAGCAAAATATAAGTTTGAGATATGGCCACTTAAACACTGTTTCATAGTACCTTTAAAATGTTAACAAGGTTTTCTGTTATATGTTAAATTAAGTCAAACAATAAAGCACTCCCAGAAACAAAAGAATAGTGAAACCAAGTCTTTTTAGAATATCAAATTTTTGACAAGTAGTTTTCTAAATTTCCTTTCTTTTTTAAGGCAAGTCCTGTTTCATATTCCCACAAACTCACAGAATACTAGTAATACCCTACAAAGCATGACCACTGTGAGAAATCTCCTCCAACTCTGTAGACAGTACTTTCAAATCTAGAAATCTATCAGAGCCATAAAGTAAGTATAACAGTAAGGAAGACGAAATCACTGGGGCAGGTCCTGGAGAAACAATGAACCTTTACTTTTTTCCAAAGACACTAAACTCCAAGAGGCTCAAAATAACCCAGGCAACAGCATCAGATAGAGGCCCTTACTTTTTGAGGGGAATCGGGGCGGGGTCAAAGGGAAAAGCAGAGGAGGCAAATCATTACTTTAGGAGACCATGTTCACATCAGGGGACCATTTCTTAATTTTTCTTCCCCCCCCCCCCCCGCCCGCCCACAAGCAACTGATAAAGGAAACAATCTCAAGAGTGGTTAACTGAACACTCCACGATAACGAGACAACTCAAGGGAAGGCATTCTCCATAGATGTACCAAATCAAATCTGCATTTAACACCGTCTAAATCCTACGTTACCTACCCACCCCAAAGGCCACATTCAAAAGCAAAATCACAGCAGCAGAGAAAAGGCCACGGTGCATAGGCTACTGTGCAGGAAGGGAAAGCCTTGGGGGAAAACTTGACTTTGGAAAAGGAGGAGACTGGAGAGGAAACGATATGTGTGCTCCCCATTTCCTAACAAAAGTAAACAAAGTCAGTCAAAGTATATGCGGGACGTGGGGAGGGAAGAAGGGCCGCTGACCCAAAGAAACAAGAGTTGCCAGCATCTATCAGAAAGAGCGCTAACACTTAGGTAGGAGGCTGGAAGGGAGTCCCGAGGGCGGAGCCCAGAGGGGAATAAGGGGTGTGTGGGGTAAGGACTTGCAGCGGAGAGTCGTGGTGGGTAAGAAAACAAAAAGCCAGGTAACGCTGAACAAGGGAGCGCCCCGGGTGAATGTCCGTAGGATCCGAGAGGGGTTGAGGGGGTCGGACGGGAGGAACCAGATCAGCAGCTTGGGGGGAGGGTAACTGTCTTCCTTGGCAGCCGGAGGCTGCGGCGGGCAAGACACCATCCTTCATTTTCCTTGCCCTTAACCCCCCGAGTCCCCGCGGCGTGGGGAGAAGATAAAGCAGAGTCTGGTGCCCGAAGTGGTTTACCTTGCAGGAGGCTGGAGAGGCTCCAGCCCGAGCTCCTCCCGCCACCGGCTCTGCGGCCAGAGTGGGATGAGGCGGCCTCCGACCTCCTCCCCCTCACTTCCCCTTTTCCCCGCCGGGGCTCTGTAGCTCCGCTGCCGCGGGTTCCTTGTGCCACGGCGACGCTGCCTCCCCGCCCCCTCCGCCTCCTCCCTCTGCCTCTCAGAGGCTCACTCTGGAGGCCGCCATCTTCGTTCAGGCTTTGAGCGACCGCGCTCCACTACGCCTGCGTTCCCCCGCCCAGGCTGTCACGAGACCCGGTCAGCTGATCTGAACTCTTCCGCCTTCTGCCCCACCCACTCTCGTGCATTTCCCCGCCCTCCCCGTCCCATTCGCCCCTTTTCCCAGAAATTTCGAGTTGCGCCGTTCCGCCCGCTCAGCCCAATCAGCAGTTACACATGCGCAGAATGGCGAGGCCGGCTGTAGTTTCCGGAGTCCACGCAGCGTTCGAGGGAGACTCGCCCCTCCGCGCAAGACGAGAGGGGCACGCCCCTGGACGAGTGGAAGGAGGGCCACGCCCCTCGGCATGTGCTTCTGACTCCCGGGCGCCGTTGCTGAGCCAGCTCAGGGTTTTGTGCTCTTAGTCCTTTGACATCCTGTGTTAGAGCATTTTTCCAGCCTAGCCCTTGACTTCGAGTGACACAGAGCATCTGCGAGGTAGTCCGAAGCTTCAGCCTACTATCCAGTCTGGCCGGGTTGTCCCCCAGCAGGGTCACGACAGATTCACGTGCGTTTGAGGTTCCCAAAACAACAGTTAAAAAGGATTTAAATTTTGGTTGGTCTGGGCAGTCGCAAACACCAAAGCTTGGGAGCTGCCTGTGGCCTTTTGCTGGTGGCAGTGCCAGAAAGAGATAATGATAGCTCCACTCATTGTCTGCTGATCATGTATCAAGAGCTTAATCTTCAACTGTGAAATCGTAATCATTTTTGTTTTGTAGATAAAATGACGCCCTTCCCCACAGTAGTGGATTTGGTGTTTGAACCCCAGCAATCTGGCTTCATATTTGTGCCCTTGATACCATCTCCCTGAACATCTAGGAGCTGGGGGAGGGAAAAGAGGGGATGTTATGTATTACCTGTGGGTAAAGGTTTAATTAAAGAAGTTCAGTGTCCACTCCCAGACCTACACTCTAAACACAATAGCTCAAAAGTAATTATGTTACTGGACAGGGGCCTGGCATTGAGTCTGCCTAGGGCCAGCTGTAGTGTGTGGCTTCTTGACTGCGTAGGAAAGATTTCTACGAGGAGCGTTTATTAAAACTGGACACAGTGAAACAAGGAAGGGCTTATCCATGTAGAGGAAGCAACAGGAGACCCTAGACTGGGCTGCCTTAGTTCACTGGGAGATCAGAGAAAAGGGGACCTTGGCCACAGGTTCACGGGATCAGCCTGGGACAAGCTGTCAGCTGCCCATTGCCTTAGAGTTTAGGAGACAGGAACCTGCAGAGAAAGAAGTGGGGGTGGGAGGAGAAGGGAAAGGAAATGACAGAGGCTTCTCCCCAGAGGAAGAGCACCCCTGGGTCCTTTGTCTTGAGGCATTTATAGTTTTCTTATAGGCAGGAATCTTAGGGGAGGTCTCTGGGAGGGTTTCAGCAGACTATGCATCAGTTTTCCAGGTGTGCCCTTTTAGGATTGTGGTCTTTGCTGATTGGTCAGTGCCAGGGCAGGAGTCCTTAGTCATTGCATTTCGTTCTGGCCTAGCCCACCAGGTTTCGCTGCTTTTTTGGGCCTGGAGCTGAAATACAATTGAGACCTACATGTTAACTCCAGGGAGGAAAGGTGACCCTGAGGGTGAGATCCTTTTTTTCCCAGTTTGCCCGCTGCCAGGCACTTGGGACCTTTGTCTTGGTGATCACCTGCACCTGGCTGTAAATTACTCAGACATTGTGTTCAGCTGCCTCAGTTTCCCTATGCCACTTGCCAAGGAATTTACCTAGCTTCTTACTATCCTGTCTCAATTCTGCTGCAAACTTCAAAGTATGACAGTATAGGATAGCTTGCATGGATACATTATTTTATGAGGGTTAAAGGTCTCTGATAAGAGATGTAATATTCTGCAGAGCAACCATGAAATTGTGATTTCTTTGGAATCCTTTTCAGTGGTTGGCTCGTTTTTTCTTTTAGAGATGGCAATTGCAGAATGAGAAGTGTAGACAACAGTTCTTACAGACTTTGCTTCGTGACTTTATCGACCTTTTGCCCTGCCTTGGGGTAGAAAAAGACTGCATTTAGAGTAGACTTTCCAGTCATGCCATGGTAAGATAAGGTGCAACTGAGGTGTGGTACCAGGAATAGCTGGGTACCCTTAGTGGAGTAGAAAGAAAAGAAAAAACAAACAGGAGGCCTGAGTTAAGAGCTTTCTTGGCTTATCCCATGGAAACAGAAACCTGTGTTTACCTTCTAGGTTACAGAGCCTTCCAATAATCCCAGAAGTAGGTGTGGGGTGTATTATTTCTATTTTATAGTTAAAGAAGACCCAGAGAGTCCAAGAGACTTGCCCAAGGTGACCTAGCTCCTACTGGTTGAGTCGAGATTTAGTCACAGGACTTGAAATGTCAAGGCCAGTGAACTATTAGACCTGCACACTGCCTCTCTGTTCAGTATCTGGGACAGATAAAAATTGATTATGGGAGTTGGAAGTAGCCTTAGGCATGATGAACTGCCCCTCTCCGCCTATTCCCTGTAGTGAAAAATTCCCCGCCTCCCATTTTTTTTTTCTGTTTTGCAAATTTAGGAACCATTTTCTTTATATTCACTTTGCCCTCTCTTTCATGAGCAGTATTTTCGTTTTGTTTTTTTTTCTTTTTCTTCCTCCTTGTAACATCCCTTTAAGTATTTGCCAATACAGATAATAGTCCTATCTCATTCACTCTCCTCTGCTTGTCCTTCTAACCACCCCAACCACAGCTGCACATCTTCAAAAGTCATGTCCCTAGTGCTTTCAACTGTTGCTTACAGGATGTGGTTTCAAGGCTTTTGACAAATCCCCTAGTTGCCCTTAATTAGGTTTACACAAGTTTGTAGTATCCTTCTTAAACTACTAAAATTAAACACAAGAATCAGGAAGGGTGTGAGAATTTGTCTCATCTTTCCCTATTCTGTTAAGTCAGTCCCAGGCACCCCCACCCCATTATTTAAAGAGTAACAAATACAAGGCAGGACCTACAAACTTCTCTTTCTGGTTGTATCTTTCTATTCAAAATCCAAGTTTGTCTTAGCTTTTCTGACACTTTCCTAGTGCACACATATCAAATTTACACTCTTAAGGAGAACAATATAGAAAATGTCCTTCTAAATTATGTGATGCAATATTTCACAGCGTCTTAGCTAGCAATAGCTATTACCAGTGGCATAAGTTAATATACAAACAGGAAAGGCTTAATATTTCAGGGAACCCACAAGATAAACATCTGCTTATTGAACTCCATATTGCTGTTAAATTGCCTACCTAATTACATCAATGCCCAGATCCTTAATAAATAAATCCCTAAGAACTCTACATAATTCAGCAAGATTTGAACTGCTTCCAATGCAGTAGCCACTAACCTATGTAGCAACTGAATACTTGAAATAAAGTTAAAATACACACTAGATTTAATATGAAAAAATGTAAAATATGGCCTTAAAATTTTTTATATTGATTATGTGTTGAAATACTATTTGGATATATATTTGGTTAAGTAAAATACATTATTAAAATCAATGTCACCTGTTTCTTTTTGAAAATGTAGCTACTAGAAAATGTGAAATTTTATATGTGGGTC
>PVJI01004022.1:0-114347 GCA_004026765.1 Micronycteris hirsuta
AACTTGAATATTTCTAGAGAGACATTAGCTCTCAAGCCTCAGCATTGACAAGGATCATGTCATACTCTTCTGGGTTTGTTAGCCATGCCAGAGTTTCTGTGTATTAATCAATGTGTCTTGTGGCATCTGTGGAATAAGAAAGAGCCAGATCACAAATCACAAAATGAATGACATTGAAGCAGGAAATTTCTAAATTTAATTATGTGTCCAAATTGTGCTGTAGAGGTGGAACATACTTTCAAAGAGAGAATGATAGTAAATTGACACTGGGCTTTGTTGCCATAATTGGTATGCATCCCCCTGACAAAAGTAAAAGGAAATAAAAGCTAAAATTAAAAAAATATGTTTAGTACCTTGAGATTAATAATAATTAAAACAACACCTAAACAAACAAAACCAAGGTTTTAGCATTCTTAGAAAAATAAGAGATATGCCATATCTGTACTATCAGATGGTAAAATCAGTCTTACTATTTGGGAAAAGTGTCTTAACTCCTTAAAACTTTCTCCCCCCATTACTTCTCTCAGGCTCTTCTCTAGTCGTGTGACATCTAACACACAAAAGAAAAGTGGAGCAGGAGTGAATGGCGTTGATAGCAGCACTAACATTTTTGTATTTTTATTTCCCAGCAAGGAGGAAGGGTTTCCTCCATGATGTTTCTCCAGCACCATGAGCAGTGCCTGCCATACAAAAGATATCACAAACCACTTGTTCAGTACATACACATATGTTTGCTATTCACAGGTTTTCATCAAAGCCATTTGTGGAAAATAAAAATTTAGTATGATTCTTTACAATAAACTCCTTTGACTGTGTAAAAATTAATATGTAAAGCGAGTTATTGGCATTTTATTTGCATTTAGTTTTAGTCTCCCCCTGTGCAAATTATCCCCCACAAAAATATTGTAGCACTAGAAATCTAAGAATGCTTTTAGGTTTCTCTAGTATAAAGGCCTTTATATGTAATTTCAGTGATTCACTTTGTAATACTGGGGCTGTCTGAACTCTTACAGAGCTGGGGGATACTTTCCCTTCTCCATATTCCGTGAACATCTGTCCAGCATCCATTTTACTAAAAACCTTTTATAAAACTTTTTCTGTGTTCCACAAATGTTACTTTTGATAATGCTACTGAAAACATTGTTTTTAATTGCAATAATAGATTTGTATTCTTGAAATTTAAGTTTAGAGACAATGCACTGAAGAGATTGTAACTGTAACCAAAACTGGTAAAATAGGTTGGAACTAAGAACTCTTTGCACATTTCATTTATTTTTTATGAAAATAGGTCCAATGTACTAAGAAAAGAGTCATAGAACAAAAATAATGAGGGAAATCATTTATTTTATGTCTCTGCATCACTGGTCCCATCTGTAGCTGTCACATTCCATGCTAGTTTGTCTTTATTCTTTGCCAGACTTTTGTGTCTCCACAGCTTTTTCAAGGTGATTTATGATATGCAGATATAAAGAAAAATTTTCACATTCTCACATTACAATGAGTGTAGCTAGCTTCATTTGAATTAAAAATACATCTAAACAGCCAATATCTGTTTTCCAATCTTTATTCATCTTTGATGCTGCCAGTTGCAAATTCATGGGATTCCAGGGCCTCTGATGTTCTGATCTCTAAGGATTTCTGAGGCACTAGACCCAGTTCCCTCCAATACTGGCGTGAGCTGAGCTTGTGAACTGCCTGCTGACCTGCCCTTTCTGCCCTTTTGTTCCTTTTCTTCAGGATGCTGTCATTCACTTTTTTCAGGTCTATTTTTTTAATCTTACACTTTGATAATTTATAAAAGGGAAACAATCTGGGCATTGTGCAGAGGGCAACAATTAGAGGTTGATAAAGAAAAATCTGCCTTGAAAGAAATGACCTTCTCACTCATTCCAAGTTTTATTCTAGAAACTGGTAGAGAAGAGAAGGACCAAAAGTGGAATACCACCCAATGTAAAATGGCTTCTGGAAAAAATCTGCATGTTCCTTACAGAGTAAATGCATCTTATTATAAAATGGGAAGTTTCAGCTCTGGCTGGTGTAGCTCAGTGGATTGAGCGCGGGCTGGGAACCAAGCAGTCCCGGTTCGATTCCCAGTCAGGGCACATGCCTGGGTTGCTGGCCAGGTCCCCATGAGGGCCATGTGAGAGGCAACCATATATTGCTGTTTCTCTCCCTCTCTTTCTCCCTCCCTTCCCCTCTCTCTAAAAATAAATAAAAATAAAATCTTTAAAAAAAAAGGGAAATTTCAAATAAATAGGGAGCAATTAAGTTAATCTAAATGCTACCTGGCTTCAAAGCAATTAACTTTAATTGAATATGACTAATTACCTATACATTTAAAATTCATATTTTTCAACTATATAATAAAGTGCAATAGTTTAATTTATCGTTGAAATTTTATATTATTTTAAAATATGATTTTATCAACATAAGTACAAAATATGTAGTACTTACATATCATTTATCAATTATATCTCTTCTTGAAATTGCTTCTTTTTATTCTTATTCTTTTTCATAACTTTTTACAAGATGTCTATTCTAAGCCAATACTACACATGCAGTATTTTACCAAATGAATATTACCTTAGGATACATTCTCAAAATTAGGTTACTAGATTACTAGAGTAAGTTATATGGAAATTTTCTGTGGCCTCTTGTCTTTCAAAGTTGCAAATGTAAATTTTGTAATATTTTTATTTATTGAATGAGTCAGACAATTCAATAAACAAATAAATCTTTTTTAAAAAACCCACATCTAATGCCTGGCTGGTGTAGCTCAGTGGATTGAGCACGGGCTGGGAACCACAGGGTCCCGGTTCGATTCTCAGTCAGGGCACATGCCTGGGTTGCAGGCCAGGTCCCCAGTAAGGTCCATGTGAGAGGCAACCACACATTACTGTTTCTCTCCCTCTCTTTCTCCCTCTCTTCCCCTCTCTCTAAAAAAATAATAAATAAATAAAATATTTAAAAAACCCTGCATCTAGACCCTGGCCAGGTAGTTCAGTTGGCTAGAACATTGTACCAATACACCAAGGTTGAATGTTTGATCCCAGGTCAGGACACATCCAAGAATCAACCAATGAAAGCATAAATAACTGGAACAGCAACTGATGGTTCTCTCTCTCTTTCCCTTGCTCCCTCCATCTCTCTCTTCCTCCCTCTCTCTCTTCCCTTCCTCCATCCTCTCCCCTCTCTCTCTCTAAAATAAAAAAAATAAAAAAATAAAAAAATCCCACATCTGTCCAAGAGGAAATTTTCCAAGTTCACTCATCTTCCTATATACATAGTTTAAACCCTTTTATCAAGCTGGGAAGCATGGACGTTTTCCCCCACAAACACAGCCTATCAAGATCATCTTTAACAGATTCTGTTTCTCCAAAACACAAAATAAGACCTAGTAGGTAAAGTCCTGCAACTCTAAATTCTCTTGGCAAAAATTTCTTCTTCCCTTTAAAACAGTGTTATTTTCTGCAAAATAAAATCCACTTAAACTGCTTTCAGAACATTTTTGCAACAAATAATCCCTTATTTCTGTCATTCAGGTTGTACAAGAATAACCTATGTTTTTAAGCATGTACAAGATTTTAATTCTTTTTAGTTAAATGTATCAAGGGGAATAATTTTTACCTGTATCAATATCGAGTCTCTGTTTCCTCCTCACCCCATCCCTTTTACATGTTACCTTCCTATTAATGTACAATTTATTTGGCTTAAGGTACAAAGTGGTTGTTTATCTAGATTTATCTCCTTCCTACTCCTTCCACGGCCAAATGACTAAACAAATCACCTCAAAACCATTGTTAATTGTGTATTTCTTTGCTACTGGTTCTTCCCTTCATAATGAAATTGGCTTCATTTTGACTTTTTCATTTTCTGAGTATAAAGTTATTAAATCTTCATTTGAAGATTTAAATTGGGAAAATCTATATATTCCCCAAATATCTTCCTACTGCTTCCTTAAATATGTAGGGGACCAGGGGAGAATGAATTACTTCGAATAACTTTCTGCATGCCAAACACGATATAGTGGCATCTTGGTTAATTCTATTTTAACAAATTTGGGATAGATAATTTTCTAGGAAAATATAATTTCCCAAATCTTACCCCAAGAGTTTTAAACATCCCAGTTTTTATACACAAAAATGAGAATATTATCAAAGATCTATTCCCACATAAGCAGTTGGTTTAGATGATGCTTCAAAGATGAGCTATAACAATGTTACTTGAATTGTTCTAGTAATTTGGGGATGGTGGAAGAGCATTTCTAAATTGCTTTTATGCAGTAAGCTTTTTGAGGCATTTCTCTGCATGTTCTCAGCCCTGTCTCTGTCCTTCTGCAATCTTTTTACAGTACAGGAACTGGGGCCCCACAAACCACAGTTCCCACACACCCATGGCACGGGGCCTCTAGTTAGGCCCCACACGTGGGAGGCACTGCTGGAAAATTTGGTAGAATGAGACATGGAGAAGTGCTTCTTTCTCCTTTGTTTCCTGGCTTCAACAACAGTAGTGGCAACAACAGTGTGGAAGGTGGTGAGATTGGCAGATACAGCTGCAAACAGCGACAGGAGCCGGGGAATGCTGGCTCCTTATTTCCCGCCCAGGCAGTGTGGTACTCAGCAACAGCAGCAGTAGCCCTGACATGCGTGCTTATGAATTCCATATCAGGCAGCTCAACCCCAACAACTGCTGTTAGGATTGTGACACAGAATTTGCAGTAACATTACTTACCGATGTCCAGTAGAAATTGAGTTTTAGTCATGTCACCTTCTCCTCTTTTGCTCCTCTCATCCTTCCAAATCTTATCACTAATTATATATTACATTCCTTTGCTTTGAAATATACTGAATGGTTTCTGATTTCAAATACATCTTAACAGGTGAACCTCAATATTTCACTTAAAGCATAACTATACCTGGCTAGTGTGGCTCAGGTTGAGTGCCAGTCTGAGAACCAAAGGGTGCAGTTTCTCTCCCTCTCTTTAGCCCTTCCTTCCCTTCTCTCTAAGAAGAAATAACATCTTTAAAAAAAGATAACTTTAGACCATACTTATTTATGTAAACATTGATGCAGATATTTGAAATAAAATATGATTAGGCCTTGGCTGGTGTGGCTCAGTGGATTGAGCACTGGCCTGCAAACCATAGTGCCACTGGCTGGACTCCCAGTCAGGACACATGCCTGGGTTGCAGGCCAGGTCTGCAGTAGGGGGTGTGTGAGAGGCAACCACACACTGATGTTTCTTTCCTTCTCCCTCCCTTCGCCTCTGTCTAAAAATAAATAAATAAAATATTTAAAAAATTTTAAAAAATGAAATAAAATATGATTAGCCAATAGAAGAAAAACATTAAAATTAATAAAAGATGACTAAATAAAATTAATTTTAGTATTCCAGGATGGAATACACTACAAAAAATTATTAAAATAATTCATGTTTTAAATAGAAACAAGGAAAAAAAGTCATTATTTCCATGAAAAGTTCTACACAGAATTGAATTCCTTTTTCTAGTAAAAACACTCAATAGAAGAATAGTTGATTCAATGTTTTTCATATGAATAATCCATACTTAAATCATGGGATATGCTATTAAATTTAGAGAAAAGAGAAATGAGCCTCATTATTGCTGCAGTTTTAATATTGTGTTCAAGATATTAAAAAATAATATTGGATAAAAGAAAATGATTAAAGACAGAGTGAGAAAGCAAAAAGGGAAAAATACTTCTATCGTAAATGCTGTGACAGTTTATCTGAAAAGCTACTGAAAATCAAAGAAAAGGAGAAACTGGTAAAAGGAGAAAAGGTAAAAAGACAGAGAGAGAGGGAAAGTAAGGGAGTAATAAGAGAGAGGGTATGAAATTGAGTAAGTATCAATATAAAACTAATATTTTAAAATCAAAGATTCTTGTGATGGTTAATTTTATGTGTTAACTAAGCCACAGTACCCATATATTTCATCTAACATTATTTCAGATGTTTTTCTGAAGGTGTCTTTTGGATGAGGGTAATATTTAAATCAGTAGATTTTGAGTAAAGCAGATTGCCTCTACAATGTAGTTGGGCCTCATCCAATCAGTCGAAAACCTAATAGAGAAAAGTCTGACCTCCCCTGAGGAAGAGGGAATTCTGCCAGGAGACTGCCTCCTGATTCAAACTGTAACATCATCTCTTTCTGGGGTTTCCAGTCTTCCAGTCTATCCAACAGACTTTGGATTTGTCAGTCTCTGTAATCATGCAAGTTGATTCCTTAATATCTCTATACATATATATCCTATTGGTTCTGTTTCTCTAGAGAACCCTGACTAACATGGTCCTTATATACAAACAAAAAAACAAACTAGAAAGTATAATTTATGGAAGAACTCATTGCAATCAAAACATAATACCCAAGGTAATAGTTCTATGAACTTATCAAAAAAAGGTAAAAAAAGTAAATTAAGAAATCTATAGAACACTCCTGAAGAACACAGAAAAGGACTTAAAAAAAAGACAGAGGATAAGATAATGCACAACACAGAGATATTAATTTGCCTTAACTCAATAAAATTTAATGCCATCCCATTTTTAAAAATCAGCTTTTTGGGGGTATGGAAATAGATCGATTAATTTTAAAGTTCATGTGAAAAAAACAAATAATTACTAGTAGTGATGAAATTCCTTTAAAAAAGGTGGGTGCTTTCAGAGGAATGTGGCACTAAAATCATATCTAATGAACAAATTAGCTGCTAATTAATTCTGTGTGTATATATTTTCTCAGATGAGGGTGATCCATGTCCTTATTATCATCTCCCGATCTGTTAAACAGTCCTGACAGACTTCTGTAACATCTTGACGATGTACTCACGAGATATCCAGGTCTCAGATTACATGGGGAAAATTATTCATTTTCTACCTAATTTCAATAATTTATTTTTCCCCACTGATAATCATATTATCAAAATATTTCTGGGTGAAAAAGATCTCTTTTTGAAAGTTATACCATGTGAAAAGTTGGTTATTTACCTTTTAGCTTATCCTAAGCAAGGGAACAGTAAAAATAATCTTTACTATGTTTAAAATTTGATTACATGGAAAAGACGTGTTTTACAAGATTTGTACCTGTGAACCTCAACATGCCTTTGGAGCAGTAAATAAAATTACTAAGGAAGAGGGAGAGAGAGAGCAATCTCCCTCTGTGTCCTGTCTTCATAGGCCACAGAAAATGTCTTATTATTTGCTGTCTCTATAAATCTACATATTTTTCTTGATAGAATTAGACTATTTTTCTAGATTTTCAGAATAATGTCATTTCAAGGATGTAAGAAATTTCTTTCACTTATTCTTGGCAACACTTTAATATTCTTCCTGTGAAGTAATCTCTGGGAAGTTAAAAATAGCATTAAAATCATTTCTACTTTCAGCCCAGACTGGTGTGTGGCATTTAAAATATGATCTCCAAAGAATGCAGGCAGTGGAATGGGATGCTCTATTATTTTTGCAGTGGCCAGTGAGATTTAAAATTTCAATTTTTGCTTTGTGATTTATCTATTATTTGACATTGTTTATAAGAGTAAATTGTCTAGTCCTTTACTTTCTACCTATAAATCTATATTTAGTAAATAAAATGTTTGAGAAAGACTGATTCTGTTGTCTGCAGGTGCCTAATAATTTTTATAAGTGAATTCATAAAGCCCAATGATTTTATTAAATGTTTATTGAAAAACATTGTGCCAGAGAGGTTTATTTAATGAGCAAAGGATTTGAACAGAGAAGAATCTATTTTTCATATATTGCAAGAGTGTATTTATCACTCAGTGCTGAAGAGACAATAGAAAAGACGGTCTGTGCCCAGTGCGATGAAAGGTAATATCAGCTTTAATACCTTGAGCTTCTTTCAAACAACTACTGGAAATACAACAGAAATTGCCTATTTTTCCACATCAAGGATAATATACTGTAGAGTTACTTATATAGATTTTTTGAGGATTCATTAGTATAGCATTTCACAAACATAAACAGCAACATTTAGGCTAAGGAATTCAATGGTGTAAGGGAGCCTCAGCTCACTTTTCTACTTCTTCCTTCTTAGATTTCTTGTGATTTTCCATGGTATCACTTCCATCAACCTCAAACTCTTCCTCCTGCTCATCATCATAAATCTTTTCAGAACCAATTTGTTTTAAGGCATTTACCCACATAGTAAAAACTGTAAATGAGGAGGATTAATAATGAATGTATGTAATTTACTAAACCAAATTTGCTAAATTTAAATATTAATTTTAATGCCAATTTTATAACAGGGATATAAAAGTAAGAAACATGCTTTTATTTTCCACAAATAAAGCAGTAATTTCTTGAAAGGAAATTGTATTTGTTTTAGCAGCTCTCCTGACCAGGTGACCTTTCTTAGGCTATCTCCTTACCTTAACTAAACTAGTTACTCCCTTGTGAGAGTGCACGAGGGGAAAGGTTTATTCTCTTCTGTTCCATGTTGCAGTGGGCCAGTGGATGGAGAGGGGCGGAAGGAAGCATTATACTTTATTTTCCTGCGTAATCATATTCTATTTTTATTATTATTGTTATTCTACTACAGTTGCCCCAATTTTTTCCTCTTTGTCCTGCTCTGTCCCACTCCCACAGTCAAGTCCACACTGTTGTCCATGTCCATGGGTCATTCATACATGTTTTTTGACTAGTCCCTTCCCCTTCTTTCCACCATTATCCTCCTCCCCTTTCCCTTCTGGCAACTGTTAGTCTGTTCCATGTTTCCAAGTCTCTGGTTCTATTTTGCTCATTAGTTTATTTGTTCATTAGATTCCTCTTCTAAATGAGATCATATGGTGTTTGTCTTTAACCAGCTGGCTATTTCACTCTGCATAATAGTCTCCAGTTCCAACCATGCTGTTGCAAAGGACAGGAATTCCTTCTTCTTTCTGCTGCATAGTATTCCATTGTGTAAATACACCACAGTTTTTTGATCCACTCATTTACTGATAGGCACTTAGGCTGGTTTCTAGCACTGGCTATTGTAAATAGTACTGCTATGAACATAGGGGTGCCTAAGTCTCTTGAATTGGTGTTTTGGGATTCTTAGGGTATATTCCCAGTAGTGGAATCACCGTGTCAAAAAGCAGGTCCATTTTTAACTTTCAAAGCAGATTCCATACCGTTTTCCACAGTGGCTGCATCAGTCTGAATTCCCACCAACAGTGCATTAGGGTATTAGGGTTCTCTTTTTTCCACACCAGCACTTGCTTTTTTTGTTGTTTTGTTAATGATGGCCATACTGTCAGGTATAAGGTGATACCTTATTGTGGTTGTAATTTGCATCTATCTGATGGCTAGTGATGTTGAGCATTTTATCATATGTCTGTGGGCCATCTATATGTCCTCCTTGGAAGAAGTGTCTATTCAAGTCCTTTGCCCATTTTTTATTTGTATTGTTTATATTTCTGGCGTTGAGTCATATGAGTTCTTTATATATATTGGATATTAAACCCTTGTCCGATACATAATTGGCAAGTATGTTCTCCTGTGTGTTTAGTTGCCTTTTCATTTTGATGATGGTTTCTTTAGCTATGCTGAAGCTTTTTAATTTGATGTAGTCTCATTTGTTTATTTTTTCCTTTATATCCCTTGTCCTAGAAGACATATCTGCAAAAATATTGCTATACGGGGTATCTGAAATTACTGCCTATGTTTTCTTCTACAACTTTTATGGTGTTATGACTTATATTTAAGTCTTTTAAACATTTTGAATTTATTCTGGTTATGATGTAAATTGGTGGTCTAGTTTCATTTTTTTTGCATGTAGCAATCTAGTTCTCTCAACACCACTTATTGAAGAAGTTATTTTTACTCCATTGTATGCTCATGACCCCTTTGTCAAATATTAATTGACCATAGAGACATGTGTTTATTTCTGGGCTCTCCATTCTGTTCCATTGACATATGTGTCTGTTCTTATGCCAGTTCCAGACTGTTTTGATTACAGTGGCCTTGTGGTATAATTTGATATAAGGTATTGTGATTCCTCCAACTTTGTTCTTCTTTCTCAAGATTTCTGAAACTATTTGGGGTCTTTTTTGGTTCCATATAAATTTTTGAAATATTTGTTCTATATCTATGAAATATACCACTGGTATTTTAACAGGAATTGCTTTGAATCTATAGAATCTTATTCTTTATCCATTATTACCTATTACTTGCATATACCAACTACCAAGTCCTGTATGTTTATTCATTTTTTGTTAGTAGTTCATTTTTTCATTATCCTACCCAATTCATGAGATCTTCTTAAAATGCTATAAATTATCTGCTAATTCATTTAAAAATATGTCTTCTGGTCTTTCTTTAACTTATTTCTCAAATGTCACCTTTCTAATAGGTTTATCTGACCACCATATTGAAATTGCCACCTAGATTCCCCATCCTCCATTCCTAGTCCCTGTTACCCTGATTTTTACTTTTTAATAATATACCGACTTTTACAACATAACATATAATCCAAATTTTATTTAACAAATATTTATGTGATGCTTAGTATATACTGGGTATTGTTCCTAGTTCCTTATAAATGCTATTTAATTTTTATAAAAACCTTATGAGGTGGATACTATTTTCCCTGTTTCATAAATCACTAACATGTCAAAATCACTGAGCTAAGAAGTGTTTGAACTGTGACTTGAATTTAGGCAGTTCGGCTTCATAGTCCATGCTGTAAAAGCCAACGTTGCATTCCTCTTTTTAACTTTTTATATTGCTCGTCTCTCCCTTGAGAACAGACATTTTTTTCTGTTTACTTCACTGTTGTATCTAAGGTGACAAGAATGGTGTCTAGAACCTATTAGATGCTCATTTAATATTTGATCTGTGATTTTATGCCAGGTAATGTAGCAGATCAGCAAAAAGTTATAATTCTACTTAGGTCAGGGGAGGAGGTGAAATAGATATTAAATGAATAATTTATAAATAATTGCCTAATTTCAACAATTGATAATGACTGTGTTGGAAAACACAAAGAGCTCTGATAGAGCTTAACAGAGGGACATAATTTTTACTGGATTAGCTAAAAACACCTTGATTTAAAAATGTTCTTGAGGTCTAGTCAAGATCTGAATGATTGGTTGCATAGAACTCATCCAGCTAAATTAGAAAAGATGCATTTACCAGAAATAGGGAACTATTGTAGCTGCAATAGGAATGAAGACAGCTATATAGGTATTTAGGAGTGGAATCTATTGGTCTCATCTAATGAATAGATATTAGATATAAGGAGGGAAGAATAATAAAGGAGGAGTTTCTGTATTTTAACTTTAGTCACTGATCCTGCTGCCACTTAATAAAAGAGGAAAAATAGAATATAAGGAATGATGTTTGGACTTAAATAATAAATACAGGTTTGGGCAGTGTGGAAATATATATGTATGTGAGGCTCTGGAGAGATATCTTTTGTGCAAGAGATTTGTCATTTCTTGGCACATTAGAACTATTACTACCAGTTAAAGCTGATAGAGGAAATCAGACTGACTGGTGAGATCCCTCAAAGTGAGCATAGAAGATTAACTAGAAAAATGAGTGCCTACATGACAACACTCAGAATTTTAGATATGGCTAGAGTAAGAGGAGTCTGCAAAATCTGAGAATGAATGAATGTCAAAATTTATAAAGATGCTTATCACGGTATTATTTATGGTAGCAGTTAGGTAGAATCAAAATCAATCTAAATGTTCATCGTTAAGGAAACAGATCAATGTGATGGAAGCATAGCATGTATTGTTATGTCTTTTTAGAACTATAAATTAGAGACACATATACATAAATTGATTGATTTTAAAACATTGTACTCAGTGATAAAAGCATACAAAATAAGATATATAAAACATTGCCTGTATGTATTTACATATATATATACGGAAGCGCATGAACACACATGCATTATATATTGAATTATATATATGTGTGTGTAATTAAAATATTAAATTCATTGCTTTGGATATCTTTAGAGAGGGGAAACATGGAAATAATAAATTTAAAAAGGAGAACAATAAGTGTGGTATTTGCATCCATGTTAATCGTGTGTCTAGTCCTGAGAATTATTATTAACCTAATTCTCTGCACTTGAGTTAAAATAGTGTAAAAAAAAAACAAACAAAACTCCAGAATACTGACAACGGAATCAACTCCTGTCTTTATATCAAGGAATATAAGGTTAATGAAGTGTCTATTAGCTTTAGTGAAATAATAGTTATTTATTGACTGCTTTAAAAATGTTATTTATAGAGAAAACGTAAGCCTGAGCCAGATTGTCTTTGATTTAGGGATAAGTCAAGAGTGTAAAATGATGCCATTCGTTATAATTATGCAGGAAAATGTATTTCCCCAAGAGGTAGCAGCAAAGATATTTGTCATCTGTCTGGTGCAAAGGGTAAAAAAAAAGTGTCTTGGTCTGTCAGAGTCATAAGACAAAGTAATAAACTGAAAAGGAAGTAAAGGAAACACTGCTTTTATAGTTTTCCCGTTCAAGTGAAAGAGAAAGTGAGGAAAACCTTCCATCCCAATTAGAATAAATTTGACATTCTTACCAATACATTTAACAATGTTTAAGACCTAAGTGAAGAAAAGAATAAAATTCCTTTGCAAGATTTAAAGCAATTATTGAACAAATGGAAAGGTACATTGCATTCCATTGTGTGTCCATGTGTTCCCCTGTGTTAGAAAACTTGGTGAAAGTACTCTGGCTGCCCGGTTGTGCAAGAATGAAAGTGATCAGATCCTCTGAGTGGCTGTGCCTGGTTATGTACTTCCTGCGGAGATGGTAGAGGAAAGAGATGAAAATGCTCTGAAACAATGGAATACATTGCCCAAGAGAGAGGGATTCACTTTCCCAAATGAGAGTGACATGGATACGTTCCCTCAAACTTCACTCCAACCTCCTGTTTGTAGAAGTTGAAAAGCTAAAATTACGTCTCTAAAAGTCTCTTGCAGTGAGCACATTGGGTCTGAAATAAATCTTCACATTAGAGTCACTAAAGCAAAATTTAAGAGCAAGTAAAAAGGAAGCTATCCTCCTGCCATTTTTGAGAGTTCCTGCTGACAATGTTATGAAAATATGAGGGTTCTTTTTGTTTGTTTGTTTTTTCCTCTGAAGCATTTTTCCAATATCCACTCTCCAGCTTCGTCAGAGACAATTGCTTCTAGTCTTCTGGTGTGGATCCAGCAGTGACCTCAGGGAAAGTAGCTGTTCTAGCAGTCAATTCTGTACTGTTCCATGAGCTATTCTGGGAGGCCAAGCCTGGAACTCACTTCTTTGGAAAATTCAGTAAATAAGCAGCTAAAACCCTTAGTACCTAAATTCCATTATGATTAAAACGCCTACAGTAGGTTACTCTCCCTGTCTGACCATGTGTGAACAAGGGGTAAAGTAATTCTTGGCAGACAAACCCCAACAGATGTCCACGCTATGCCACCACTTGCCTGAGAAGCATTCACATCCCTTCTTCTTTCCATACATATAAATAAAAAAAATTCTGCCTGTTGTAGATTGAAGGAGTTTTAGAGATGATGACGGTAGTCTGACTAGCTGTGAGCAACTAAGATGCTCGACCTAAAATTAATAGCAACAACTGTTGTAGTAAGTTATTCCAAATAATATTATATACAAAGGCGTGCTGTATTTATGACATATATTCTGAGAGCAGCTATTGTGTTCTCTGTATGAAATCCATTGAAATGAAGGAGAAATGGTGACTGTGGATAATAATGTAAAAAAACGGGACATATGGTTGCACATATGTTAAGGTTACAGTTATGTTAATATGGAAGTTTAAGTTATGTTTATATGTACATGATTTTCTTTGAAGACTATAATTTGCAAGATGCTAAATTTAATTACTGGGTACTTTTATAAAAATTAGAGGACTCTGAATCTCTTAGGATAAATATTCTGTCTTCTCTTATTTTGAAGGCATTTTCAGGTTTAATAACTGAGATGACTGAATGCATTTAACTTTTATATCTCCATAGGAATGTACTAAACACTTACTGATGTAAGTATGATAGTTATTAAAATGTCAATCAGATTTTTCAAATTCCATTCAAAAGCATCTGGTGAAGCAACTAAATTCACTCTAACTCTGTTATAAAAATGGCGACCGAGAATCGGATCAACGGCCTGAGTTCAGAGCCACAAAAAATGTGCCTGGGGAAAGCCTGCTTTAGGGAATTGTCAGATAAGTGTTTAAATCAAACTAAGTAAAGTGAATAGTGTCCTAAGGATCAATTTTTAATCACTCTTTAAAATATCAGGTATCCATTTTTTCCTCCAGGAAACTGAGAATGAGTTATACATATTACAAACAATAAAAACTTTTGAAAGCTAATTGGTATAAGAATCTGTATTTTATAATAGATGATTACATCAGTGTACAATAATTAAGAAAAAAAGTTACTCAAGGTATGTTTATTCACTTGTTTACAGTCCATAAATATGAGAAAAATTATATTTTCTGTATTTTTACCATAGTACTAAAAACTGCTTGGAATATGAGAAGTAAGGGAGAGCTCTATCTCTGTAACATAATCCACCATTCTTACATTTTGCCATTTGTTTTCTCCATTGGAAATTTGTGGTGTTCCCTTCAAATCCACGATAAATTCCTTTGATTCCCTATTATTTTTAAAAATATTTTTTTACTCTAGGAGATTTTATAGGAACAGTTAAAGTATAAATATTTGTAGTGACAGTTTTATCAAGATATAATTCCCATACCATAAAGTTCATCCTTTTATAGAGTACAATTCAGTGGTTTTTAGTATATTCACAAAGTTGCATATCAATCACAGCAATCTAATTCCAGAACATTTCATCATCCCAAACCCTATCCCCATTAGCAGTTACTCTTCATTTTTTCCTCCTCCCAGCCATGGCAGACACTAATCTACTTCCCGACTCCATAGCTATGCCTATCCTGGGCATTTTATATAAATGGGATCATACTACATGTGGCCTTTTGTATCTGTATTTTTTCACTTCACACAACGTTTTCAAAGTTCACTCACGTTGTAGATTGAATCAATACTTCATTTCTTTTTATGGCCAAATAAGAATCCATGGTGTGCACAAATTGTAACTTACTGTTCTGGTTAGTTTATCTCATACCTCTTCATGCTATCATTTTTCTGATTCTTGTCCTATTTTACTTCCAAATCTTTATCTTATTTTCACACACTTCATGGATTAATCATCACCATACTAAAGATGATCTCTGATTAGATTATACTGTGGCAACAGACGATATTCATATTTTAGTGGCTTACAAAAGGAAAATTTAGTTTTTACTCAGTCGACACTTTAATTGAAGGTAGTTTTAGTTTTTAGTATAACTAAGTCCCATGTAATGTTTGGAATACATGTATAATAGATGAATATGTAAATATAGGTGATCTGAACTATGAGGATATGCTGTAGTTTTTTCTTTTCTTTTTTTAAAGATTTTATTTATTTATTTTCAGAGAGAGGAGAAGGGAGGGAGGAAGAACAATGTATGGTTGCCTCTCACATGGCCCTCACTGGGGACCTGGCCCGCAACCGAGGCATGTGCCCTGACTGCGAATCGAACTGGAACCCTCTGGTTCCCAGCCCGCGCTCAATCCACTGAGCTACACCAGCCAGGCAATATGCTGTAGTTTTTATTTGCTACATCTAACAACGTGAACCACAGTCACTGGGAGCACTGCTTGTTGACAGTCTGTCTCACAATTGGAGAGGTATTAAATAAAGAACATGTTCAACCAAGTATTCCATTTTTAAACCCACGTTCATAACTGACACATGTCATTTCCCCTTTATTTTATTAGCCAAGCCAAGTCTCAGGGCCAATGGGTTCAGTGAACATTTAAAAAGTAATGCAGGCCACCATATCAGAATGACAGCCTCATTCATAGAGATACAGAATTGAAGAGAACATGTTTGCATTCAACATATATTTCTTTTATCAAAAGGATTTTATTTATTTGTTTTTAGAAAGAGGGGAATGGAGGGAGAAAGCGAGGGAGAGAAACATTGATGTGCAAGAAAAACATTCATCGGTTGTCTCTCTCAAACCCTCAACCGAGAACCTGGCCCACTACCTGGCATGTGCCCTGAACTGGAATCGAACCAGTGACCTTTTGGTTTGCGGGGTGATGCCCAATCCACTGAGCCACACCAGTCAGGGCTCAGCATATATTTCTGAGTGTATACTATATTTCAAGTACTGGGAATTTGGCAGTTAACCAATATAGATAGTATCTGCCCCCACGGAGCGCACATTATCAGAAAAAAAGATATTTTATACATAATTGTAAAACTATTAATTAAATAGAGTTATGTCAGGAACTGGAAAGCAACATTATAGGGAGCAATAAAAGCCCACTATTGAAAGGTTTAACAGTTTGTAGGAAGCTTAACGCTTTCTGACATAAATGGCACCGGAAGGGTGGGTGTGAGTGAGTCACAGGAGTGAGAAGAGAGTAAAGATATTCTAGGTCAGGATTTGGCAGACTAAGTTCTGTGGGCCAGATCCATCCTGCTGGCTGTTTTAGAAATTAAGTTGTATTGGAGAACACACCCATTCATTGTGTATCCTCTGCGGTCGCTTTTACATTACAGTGAGTAGTGGTAACAGAGACCTTATGGGGTTGCACCAAGCCAAAAATAATTACTCTGACCTTTTATACCAAAAATGTTGGAGAAACTCTGTTCTAGGCAAAAGATAGGCTCTCTATGAAGAAAGAAGTTTCACATACTAAAGGGAATAGCAACATTAATCTAGCTAGGTCATACTGCTGATGCTTTAGATGGAGAAACAAAGAATATCCAGATCACACAGTGGAATCTAGAACATGTTAAGGATGTTGTCCATGCAAAGGTTAATAGAAATAGAGAGTGGTCATAATTAAATTGTTATTTGAGAAAATAATACTCTAATAGCCACTGGAAGAACAGTTGAAAGGAATACTTTGGTAAAAGCAACAGGGCTAGTTAAGATCTTGTTTCAGTAGTCTAGATGAGAGACGGTGGTAGCTTGAACTAGGATGGTAAGAGAGGAGAGAATGGTCTTGAATAAAAAGCATATATATTAACAAAATAGACCAACACGATTTGATGTTTGTGTTTGATATGGGGAGTGATACAGAATGAGGAGTTAATTATAGGTGTCAGGATTAGATCAATACCATTTACTTTATCTGTGATGAGGAAGACCAAGAACATGGTTTCTATTTTCAGTGGGGAGTTGTAATTTCAGTTTTCTACACGCTGCTCAAAGTTTCCAATAAGACATCCAAGAGGAGATATTGAGAAATAGCTTGATGTACTAGTTTACAATCAAGAAATATTGTTTTCTGGATATTTTGAAGTACTCATCAAAATCACTGATTTTTTAATTAGGGGAGAGGTTAACAGCAACATTTAGGCTTGTATAAATTGCATACTTCCACTCATTTTTTCCCCTTGATTTATACTTTTGGTCTCACTGACTCAATGAAATGTTTTACCATCTCTCTGTCTCTCTCTCTTTACTTTATTGATTACGGAAGTAAGAAAAAACAGTTATTGAGAGGGAGAGATGAAAAGGAAGAGACAGAGAGGGGAAGGCAGAGAGAGAGTTTTGTCGTTTCTCTTATTTATGCATTCATTGGTTGATTCATGTATGTGCCCTAACTAGGGATCAAACTTGCAACTTTGGAGTATCTGGACAATACTCTAAATACTAACTGACCTACCCACCCAGGGCTCATTTTAATTTTAGTATTTTGTTTTAATTATTCTTGTTGTCATCATGGATTTTTCATGAGCACTGGTGTGTTCGATGGAAGGAAATTTAAGGATTCTTGCATTCTGTTACCAGAAAACATATACTACCATTAAGCTTCTATATTATCCTTTACTATGTGCAGGGAGTGATAAGATGATGTCTGCCCATCGAGGAAACAAAAAATGAATAATGTAGAGGATGAGGGGTGAGTGGTCTAATAAGTACAGTTTTCAAAGTGTGAAAATTTCCAGCACACTTAAATACTGATGACAGAAATATAATAGAGTGGCCCTGGCTGATGTGGCTCAGTGAGTGAGTGCTGGCCTGTGACGAAAGGGTTTCCAGTTGGATTCCCAATCAGAGTACATGCCTGGGTTGTGGGTCAGGTTCCCAGTTGGGGGCATGAGCGAGAGAGGCAACCATACATTGCTGTTTCTCTCCCTTTATTTCTCCCTCCCTCCCCCTCTCTCTAGAAATAAATAAATAAAATTTTAAAAAGATAGAATGAAACTGGAAACACAGAAATGAACAGAAAAAGCCATGAATGATCTGTGATCACGGGTATGAACTGAGTCTGGAGGGTGGTTGTATAAACCACTGTTTATGGCAAGAAGGAAGAAATTTGTAAATTTGTTGTTGGGAAGAAGTAGACAGAATAATTTCTATTACTTTACAAAATGAATATGAGAAAAGTGAGAAGATAAACATGGGGGCTTGAGAAAAATGGAAAAAGGTGGAAGTATACTTTCCAGTGCTTGAAAGGCAAGCTTATTACCAAAACGTAGGGAGATTGTCATGTAGGAAGGTTGATAGTAGTGTTCATATGGAATTATAGAATCAGTTTTATCCAGATGCATGGAAATTTAGACTATATTAATAACATCAGAGCAGAAGAAAAATTATTTGAAAAAAATCTTGGCAATGGCCTAATTCCACTCTTCATTCATGTTTCTGAATTAGCCTTTTTCCCCAAGTAGATGGCTGAGAATCATAGATCATAAAACCTTCCAGTCACTCACAGAACCAAAGGAGCTCCATTATTGCCACTGATGATCACAGCTCCAGTTAAAATTAGACATTTTTATTGTGTCAATTGTTTATCTTGATCCAGGCCCACATTGTCCATAGCAGCTGCCTGACGTTTTTGTGCCTAAGGCGCTAACCTGGATTTTCCGCCTTGCATTCATTATCTCTTTCTTGACCTCTTATTATTTGCTAAACTAGGCCTACAAGACTTTTTTGCTTTTTTTCTCACTTCCCTAAACTCTACTTTCTTCTGTTTCAACTTGCACGTTTATTGAACTCTCCGTTTATATATTTCTTTTTCTAATGTTCATTTTGGCTTGCTTTTACTACGCTCTTTCACAATTCTTCCCCTGGCTGGATCTCATCCAACCTCAACTGGACGAATAAAATAAAATAAAAAAATAAGTGTGGTTTGTAAGAACATTGTCTTTCCCCACAAGGTAGTGTGTGATAATTGCCTGAGACGAAAGAAGTTGAAGAGGGGTTTAGGCCCTTGTTAATTTACATTTAATTTTAGCTTCAGAGACTCTTACAGGCAGTGGTTATAGCTGCATGTTAATAGGGTTATTTAATCAGTCCAGGCTGTCAGGTTGATAGTAGTGCTTATCAAGAAATTAGAGAAAAATGTGCTAACAAGTCCACCCTTCTGCCACAGAAGGAGAAACAAATCAGATATGGAAAGTCAAACACTATGATTAAAAAGCTCATCTCCCCTAGGGAGTCTTTCATATATATATATGAAATTCAGCTTGAGTGTACTACTGTGCAGACAGCTTTTTCAATGTCTTGGTTGTTTTAATTGCAATACCTCCTACATTGAGAAGGCAGATTTCTTTTCTTTTTAAGTAATGTTATTGATAGTAAAACTTAAAATTAATAGTAAAACTATTAATAGTAAAACTTAAAGAGCAAAGAGTCATGTTGAAAGAAGACTTTGGCGATTTTTAAACAAGTATCTTTTAATAGACTTGTGAAGTATCTCCTAAACGATATATAAAATGTTGGTATTTCAGTGTCTTCAACTTAAGGAAGTGTTTATTTTTTCTTATTTTATTTACTTTAATATATTCTAATAATCTTAACTTAGGTACAGAAATGCATATTTTACTTTCCTACCATATGTGAATCTTCTCCTTTCAAAACTCTTTGTTTTTAAAACTTGAGCCTGAACCGTAACAATTGTTACACTTTGCTAGGGTAGGTGTTTTGTTCTAGACTACATTGGTTTAAACTATTCTCTGAAGAGCAGAGCATCAGCTTTTCTTGCTTGGCTCAATGACTTTATGAATATCTGGCTCTACCTTAGCCCGGTCTTCTTATCTCAGAATGTGGGGAATCCCTGAGTAAGTTCAATTTTTTTCCCAACTATCTCCCAGGCCATGAACTGTCAATAAAATCTTTCTGTCTCAGTTAATCCAGAGATATTTGGGTTCTTAGAACCAATATTCCTGTCCTAGGAATTCATTGACCAATGTCTAGAATGCTTTTGCTGTCTCAGCATCCAGACGACTCCAGCTGTTAAGATCTACAATGTCTTTTCTGGAAAGTACAATATGGTTGTTTTTGCAGACTTGGAACCAGGGGAGCAATTTCTGCTTTGCCTGCTTCTCTCTCTCTGTGAAACCTCCTAAACTTTAGGCTGTACTAAACTTCAAAGATGTAAATACTTATCTTCACTGAAGAAGGAACTCAACTAGTTCATCTATTTTTCCTTCATACCAAGACTATATTAGTCAGGATTCTTTGGAATAACAGAACCAATTAGAGATATAGATTTATTTTTAAAAATTTGCTTGGTTCATAATACTGTGAGAACTGGCAAAGTTAGAGAGCAGGCTGGTGGAATGGAAATTTTGATAGAAGTTGATGTTGCAGTCTTGACTCAAAATTCCATAGGGAAGCAGACTACAAATTCGGGTAGTTTATGTTTCAATTTTGAGGGTAATTCCTTCTTCTTTAGGAAACCTCTATCTTTCTTCTTAAGGCCTTCAAGTCATTGGATGAGGCCAACTAAATTTAGAGTAAAGATGACCTCATGCAGTTGTTTGGATCACGCATTGCACAAGTCACCACATCTAAGGGAGCACAATTTTCATTGCAGTATTTTTGTTTTTGTGACATATTTTTGTACTTCTTTTAAAACTGTAAGTCCAAAGATGGGTTATTTGTATATTTATTAAACAAATACAAATCTTCTGCCTGGTGGCAATGAAATGTCTTTTTCTACCAAAGTTAACAAATGTTATGGATAAATGTACCCCCAAAGTTTCTATGTTGAAACTAATTCCAGTGCAATAATATTTGGAGGTGGAGCCTTTTGGAGGTAAATAGGCCATGAGATTCTAGCTCTCATGAATAGGATAAGAAGAGGTTAGACATAGCTGGTCCTTTCAGACATATGAGGACACAGCAGGTAAACCAGAAGGCCCTCAGCAAGAACCCGTCTGAGCTGGCACCCTGATTTCAGACTTCTAGCCTGCAGAACTGTGAGAAATAAATGTCTGTTGTTTAAACCCAAAACAAAACCAAATGAAAAAAAACTCCTCTCACTCAATATTAACAAGACAATTTTTTTAAAAATAGATATTTATTTATTTATATATTTATTATTTATTTCTGCCCCTTCTCCCCCCATGGATTCTGATTTATTAGGTCTGGGGCTGCTTCTTTTACAGGCATTTTGTTTTATTTTTTCATTTAAAATATTTTAAAGAGAAATTTCTTTGAATGAGATATACAAATGGTCAATAAATGCCTGAAAGATGCTCAACATTATTAATTGTTAGGGGGATACAAAGAACAAAAAGTAGGCACTACTTCATACCTGCTTGGATGGCTATGATCACAAAGAAAGTCAGTAAGAACCATTGGTGATGTGGCAGAATTGGAGCCCGCATCGATTTCTACTGGTTATGTAAACTGATACAGCCACATTGGAAAAACTTTGGCAGTTTCTTAAGTAGTTATCTATACCCTTAACATATTATATAGCAATTCCACTCCTATGCATCTGACCAGGAAAAATGAAAAATGTGTCATCACAAAGACTGACACAAATTTTTAAAGAAGAATTATTCTTAATAGCCCAAACCTGGAAACAGTTCAAATGTCCATCAACACAATATGATATGACATATCCATAGAGTAGAATACTATTCAGTGAATAGGAAAAAAGTACTACAACTTGGATGGACTCAAAAATATTTTGCTAAGTGATAGCAGCAAGACACAAAAGATTCATATTGCATGATTCAATTTACATGAGACTTTCAGAAAAGGCAAATCAATCAAAACAGAGAGCAGATCAATGGTTGCCTGGAACTAGACATGGGAACAGGGATTCACTTCAGGTGGCACCATAGAAATATTCTAATTCTCGGTGTTGGTGATGCTTACACACCTCTATTAATGTATTAAAAATTGAAAGTACTTATTACAAGTGAACTCTATAGCATGAGGATTATACTTCAAGAAAGCTGTTTTTTAAATATCGTATCAAATTTATTTCCTATTCAGCTGAGAAACTGGTGCTTCAGATTTTTTTGTCTCTTGGATCTTTAATTAAATTCTTTTACTTATCAAACCAGTGCCATGTAAAACCTAGAAGAAAATAATTTCCTCACACACTGGCATTATGAGATGACAATGATATGAATTTCACATTTTAGTAAATATAATTATCTCATTGTTTTTTCACAAGAAACAAACTTTCATTGCCTTGTATTTTGGGAGGTCAGCTGAAGAGACTGATGTTATCCACACCTTGCAGATTTCCTTTGAAGAAGTCTAGTCACAGAGATTATGTGTACATGTATATGATATACCGGTAAAAGAGTTATTAACCACATTAGAATCTGATTTATGTGATAAAATTTATTTTCTTGAGAAGTTCATAACAAGTAATATTATGAAAAATATGTTTTATTTGTTTAAAATCATAACAGAAATCTACAGACAGGCAATCTTAGTTAAACTCATAACCCTTTAAAATTTTTTGGAGGAAATTTCATCCCATGAAATCTTTTTTTATACACAAACGTATTTTTTCCTCAATGACTATGTTTTGAACACTCACTTCATTCTATGCCAGGAGCTCATTGAGGTATTGGGAATATAGCAGTAAACATGGTTACTACTCTCATGAAGATAACTTTCTTAAACTACATTTAATATTGGAAAATTTTGTTGCTTTCACTATGTTAAGAATTTAATGATTACCAGTAAATGAGTAGATAATAAAAAAATATGGTACATTTATACAATGGAATACTATGCAGCAAGAAGAAAGAAGGAGCTCCTACTCTTTATGCCAGCATGGATGGAACTGGAGAGCACTGTGCTAAGTTAAATAAGGAAGACGGTGAAAGAGAAATACCACATGATCTCATCTATAAGTGGAACCTAATCGACAAAACACACAAGTGAGTAAAATACAACCAGAGACATTGAAATAAAGGGCAAACTGATAGTAACCAGAGGGGAGGGGCGAAAGGGATATAGGCAATAATAGGGTAAGAGCCATCAAGGAACACGTGTAAAGGACAAAGCCAAAGCGGGTAGGATCAAGGGTGGGGTGGGGGATGTGGTAGGATAAAAATGGAGACAACTGTATTTGAACAACAATAAAAAATAAGTAAAAATAAATAAAATATTAAATACTAAAAATGCATTAATCAGAAAGTGGAAAAATAATTGAATGATTATAACATTTTTAATCATGTGCATATAATGATATGAGAAAGCTTAAATTTAAAGTCCGTATATTTAAATAATTTCTAAAAGTTTAACAAGTAATCTTATACACAGAAGATCTATTAATATTGAGAAGATAAATTATTATTCGCATTTGAAAAGTCAGTTATCTTCCAGGTAAAACAACAATAAAATCAATTCAGTGGCACTTATCAAACAGTACTTTTGGGTATGACCTGTGTCCATAGCCTGCTGTGAAGTACCGGCATTACAGAGGTTTCCCTTGTATCAATCCAACTAGACATCAGGACATTCAAGGGCATGTGTTTGCCCTTCAACTTCCAACTGACTCTTTACTTTCTCAATCATGTGTTTCCTGTTCTTTATAGTCTAGATAGCATTCCTTGTTAGAAATTTAAACAATATATATTTGGGGAAACAAAACAGTTCATTTAATTTAGTTCCTTGTAATGGAGTTACTCATCAATATTTTTATTTGCTGGTTACATATGCTAACACTAAAAGGAGTTTTGTTTTTAATTCAAGAATTAAATATCATATTGCCCTTATAATACACAATATATTTCAATTTTTAATAAGTAGGTGAAGTTAATGGAATTTGAAATTACTTGTAATTAACCATAAAGGCAGCAGGAAAATACAAATTGATTATGTAAAATATTGAAAATAATTACTACAGTGTAAGTCAAATAAATGAGGTCTTTGAGCTGGAAATATATATTAAACTTTTTAAAACATAAATACATATACTTATATACATTTTTGTCTCTTAGTGTAGCTCTATTTCCTTCTGAAACAATTTGGAATTCAAATAAGTTTGAATAGAGTAAATGTTTCATAATCTAACATATGATAGTTATTTTCATGTATGTACAACTACTTGGTTCCATGCAACATTGGGGGAATAGATCATCTTTACCTTTTCAATCCAGAAATAACTAGACACAACAAAAACATAAATATTATTTAATTGAGCTGGGAGAAAGTTTTAGTACCATAACTGTCTTATTCTCTCCCCTTACTTCATGCATGGTATTTTCTAATGACCCATAAAGTGAAGTTTCTTTACTTCATCTAGATTACCTTGTTAATTTGTTCAGCTTATTTTCATCTCTGCTTTTATTGGTTGGCCTCAAGTGTATCTATAAAATGTTTTTGAAATAAAAAAAAAAACTCTTTATTATCTTATGCAGTCTTTTTCACTCTGTCTTCTTCTTTTTAAACTAATAACTCTTTCATATCCCAATCTATAGAATTTTTTTCAATTTGTTTTGTTAATAGTTGTGAATTCCAGTGGCAATTTTACCTGCCATAAATTCCAGAACTTCAGAAAATTAGTACAATCACATGATTCCTTAAACTCTATATTTTGTGTGAAAATATAGAGTTGATTAGAGATAGAAGCATTGTGAAAAGTGTCGCAGACATTATTTGGAAATATACCTACCCAACAGCAACTTAGTAAAAGTGCCATGTGCTTTGTGGTGTCAGTTTGTTCAGAAGTCAATTAAACAGTTTTAGGCAATACCTATAAAATCACATTTGTGGCAAACATAATATTTTTCATTATTTCTACAAGTTTTCTTGAGGAGGACAAATCAGAATAGTAAGAGATGAGGAAATATTCCCATTTAGAAACCTTTTTTTTACCTCACTGGAACAATTTAATTAAAATTTATATTTTTGTTTTTGCTAATAATTGCCAAATGACTATAATTGTTGCAGAAAATATATTAAATAAAACTAGGAGGATGTTTATGGAAGACTATTTTCTACCTATTATAGACATTTTATGCACTTAGATGAAGTGTTTGGGAATTATCACTTCCTGCCAAATTTTCCATTTCCTCATTTGCCCCCTCCCTTGGGAAAGGAGTAATGCATTTGATCACTAAATTGAGCAGAGAATGAGAATGATGGTCCATGAGCCACACAGATTAGGGAACACATACCCTATCAATCAGTGTGAAATGGAGACAGCAGAGTCTATAGGATGTCTCTCTCTGTCTCTTCTTCTCCTTCTTCTTTCTTTGTCTTTCTTATAACATCTAGACGAGCTTTGGAAAGACTCCTCTCCCCAGCTTTTCAGGCTCTGTTTAAATTGGTAAACCACTGTGGTCTGGATCCTTGGTCTAAGTTTGGCAATACAGCTTTACCAATACTAAAGATGATAAAATATTTTCATCTACACTGACATTTTAAGATGAGAAAATTAATTATAAATATTACTTATTGAATAAAAACTGCAATAATTTATATTTTCAAGGTTTCCAATACATGGTTTCTAACATGTTAAAAGTTTAAAATAACTTTTAACAAAATGTACTGTTTTGATGAATTGGTATTTTGAACTATTAAGTAGTTTTCTTTTCCTAGACTCATCTTTATTTTACTAAGTGGGATTCTGTATTTCCCTTTTATAACTGGGACATTCAAGTGCAAGCCATAAGCTTGTATAAGATCACATAAAGGTCATGAGAGAGAGACAGCAAATTATTGAGTTATTACTGGTGGGGGGGCAAATCAAGAACTGAGTTGAGAGCAAATAAATAAATAAATAAATAAATAAATATATATGCACATATGTTTTTATATATATATTTATTCCACATCACTTTATAGGGTATTTAAAAACATATTTATTTAATGTATGTAACATACATTAACTATTATACATTATGTATATCATACATTATATAACATGTATTATATATTAAATGACACAGAGACTAAAAGAACAGTTCAAAGGATCAATAAATCCAGGAGCTCATTCTTTGAAAAGATAAACAAATTGGCATGCCTTTAAGCAGACTCATCAAGAAAAAAAGGGAGAGGACCCAAATACACACAATCAGAATTGAAAGAAGAGAGATTACAACTGATACCACAGAAATGCAAAGGATTGTAAAAAATTACTATGAATAATTATATGCCAAGAAATTTGAAAACCTGGGTGAAATGAACAAATATCTAGAAAAACATAACCTTCCAGAACTGAATGAAGAAGCAGAAAGCCTGAACAGACTGAAAACAGCTGGAGAAATTGAAGCAGTAATCAAAAAGCTCCCGATGCACAAAAGCCTTGGACTGGATGGTTTCACAGGATAATTTTACAAAACATTTGAAGAAGAGCTAACCCCTATCCTCAGACTATTCCAAAAAATCCAGGAAGAGGGAAGACTCCCAAGCTCTTTTTATGAAGCCAGCATCATCCTAATCCCAAAACAGGATAAAGATACAACAAAGAAAGAAAACTTCAGGCGAATATCGCTGATGAATATGGATGCTAAAATCCTCAACAAAATATTGGCAAACCACATCCAGCAATACGTTAAAAAGATCAGACACCATGACCAAGTGGGATTCATCTCAAGGATGTAAGGATGGAACAATATTTGCAAATCAATAAACGTAATACATCACATAAAAAAAAGGACAGACAAAAATCACATGACCATATCAATAGATGCAGAAAAAGCATTTGATAAGGTACAGCACCCATTTATGATAAAAACACTCAGCAAAGTGAGAGTAGAAGGAGCATACTTTAATATAATAAAGGCAATTTTCTAAATGTTTTAAAGATCTAATCCTAAAGTGGCATGTTTGTATTCTTTCAAATGAAGTATTTTTTCCCGTAGATATCACTAACTTATTACAAGTATGGTATTTTCTAGGCTGATATTCCAAGTCCTCTGGCATTTCCAATTTAATATTCTCACAATTATTAGATAAGTATATTCTAAAACAATTTAAAATGAAACAGGAACATATTGAATACTTTTCACCGTACATGTTTGTTCTAGTGTAGATATAATGACTACCGGAAATCTCTTGTGAAACTTTATGTTGAAACTCTGATTTACCACTCTCTAATAAAAAAAATAATCTAGTAGATATTATGTTTGATGGAATGAATTATAACATAGCTGTATCTTAATCATTGTTATCCCTGTAAACACACACTGACATATACACTGAGCCCAGGATGCATACTATTATTAAATCATTGATTTTTACATGACAGCAAAAATAATTCATTGCCCCATGTTCTCACAGCACTTTAACTTAATTGTACATAAATATCACTCAGAGTGGAAGAGTTACTAGAGTGATTTATATGTTAGAAAGTATGCAAATCTATTTTATACTGTTTATAAGTACTTAGAATAGTGTCTGAAATTGAGACAGTATCCGATAAGTATCCTATAAGTAGGTCAATATTCAGATTATATTTAATTACTAGTAATAATTTAAACATTAGGCTGTCTGCAGGAAAACCTTAAATTTTCTCAATTTTCGTCCAAGCATTCTTGTATATCCATAGTGGACAACATGAAGAGATGTTAAGAATCAAATAAATATAATTGTTTTTAAAATTTCACAGTCAAATTTTTAACTTAGTGCTTTGCATGAAAAAATAAATGCTGTCTTCAATAAATAAAAATACTAAACATGTTCTCTTTGAGCAGACATATGTGTTGATTTTTAAAACAAATAATTTATAGACATTTTTAAAGATATTTCTAGGTTTGTAGAAATACTGAGCAGAAAATAGAGGGAGTTACCAGATACTCTCTTCTCCTCACCCCTGCCCAAAGTTTCCCAAATCATTGATGTCTTGCTTTGGTGTGGTACATTGTTACAATTCATGAACTAATACCAATGGTTATTATGAGCTAAAATCCATAGTTTACATCTGTCTTTGTTCTGTGTCTTGAATAGTTTTTTTGTTTTTTAAAAATGCATATCAGCCCTGGCTAGTGTGGCTCAGTGGATTGAACACAGTCTGTGAACCACAGGGTCATGGGTTTGATTCCCAATCAGGGCACATGCCTGGGTTGGAGGCCAGTTGTGCAAGAGGCAACCACACACTGATGTTTCTCTTGTTCTCTTTCACCCACTTGCCCTCTTTAAAAATAAATAAATAAAATATTTAAAATAAATACATAAAAATGCATATCATGTCACCCTGGCCAGGTGGCTAAGTTGGCTGGAGCATCATCTCATACACTAAAAGTTTGTGGATTCAGTGGATTTGGCTTCTGGTCAGGGCACATACCTAAATTGTGGATTTGATCTCCAGTTGGTGTGCATATGGGAGGCAAGGAATCAATGTTTTTCTCTCTCTCTATCTGTCCCCCCCCGCCCCCCCATCTCCCTCATACACACCTTCCTTCCTCCCTCTAGTGTCAATAAACATGACTTCAGGTGAGGATTAAAAAAATGCGTATCATGCATCCACCGTCACAATCTAACAAAATGTTTTACAGTTCTATATATTTGTTTTTACTCAATACTTAGTACCTTATTTTATAAAATCAATCAAGTCTTCCTTAGTTTGTGTATGTTCCTTACTTTTTACCAAGAAATCTTTTTGTTTGATTTCTGAATTCTTCCAAGGGGTAAGACTTCTTTCTATTGAGGCGCTTCCATACTTAACTATGGTTACTTGTCGGTAGTATACACCTGTACTTTTTCAGTCTTCCATGGAAAGTTTACAGGTCGTACATCAGTAAAAATTAGTCGTGTGAATGGAGATTGTATTTCTGAATATTAAAACTCACATAACAAGAGTTCTATTAAACAATTTCAATAATAACATTTCACATTTGTAAAATCATAAAATATCTAGTATTTTTAAAAAGAATTATCTATGTTCTAGCTGCTGTGGTGGGTGTTTTCCATACATGATCTAAAGCTCTCACAATCCTTCAGGTGGTGCTTCCAAATTTACAGACAAGGATACTAATGCTTACAAACATAAATTCAATCAAAGTCACACAGAAAACTAAAATTCAAAATGAGATATGTCAGGATCTGGGTCCTCTGAGCTTCGTACTACGCCATGAAAAACATTATTTTTACATAAAAAGGGAGGGGAAAGAAGAGGTGGGGGAGAGAAGGCAGGAGAATAACATAAAGAAAGAGGATGATTCGGAAGAAGAAGAGGACAAAGAAGGGAAAGAAAGAGGAAAAAGGAAAGAAGCCTCATCATTCACCCTGATTATACACATTCCATTTCAGAGAGCCCTTTAATTTTATTTGAGTTTGTAAAAATGTTTCTGAATCTATAAAGCCATTTATGAGTACACTAGTCATTTGCATTGGCTTTAAAAATGCTCCCCCTGAGGACCTGAGGAAAGTCAGTGGAATTTCTCTGCACCATACATAGTTCGGGTAGGCTACACAATATGCCAGAGCTCTTAACAATTACTTTTAGACACCTTCAATTTTAAAATCTTAATTTCTAGAGAGAGGAAGAGAGGTTTTGTAAAGTTGTTTTTTGATATATGAAGTGATATTCTCATATTTGTTTTAAGATGTTATTTATGCTTGATTTCCTTCCCTTCCTTTCCATTATTGAGCCCCCTTGTGGTAAGTATGTGTAACTTGTTCTTTGGGACTTTTTAAAGGTCTAACATTTAATTCTAGCATGAATTATATTAAATTTTAAAATTTAACAATATCATTTAATAATTTGTTTGCAAATTTAATACAGTGTGAGAGGAATGGTTGATATAACATTTTTACATATTTTTATCTATTAAATGTATAAATATATTTGGCACTTTATATATATATGCTACTTCTCATTGAAATACATATACAGATAAATATAGAGAGTTTAGTGTTAAATACCTATGAATGAAAAATACTATTAAAAAGTTATAGTCGTAGAAGTTTTTAGCTAAATTTTATGCATAAATCAGATATATTTGGGCTAGACGACTCAATTACAGTAGGAAAACCATTTTCCTCAAGGCTGTATTATGTTACCTGTTATCAGTTGCATTTTTAGGTTAACATAGATAGAAGCTTGGTGCAGAAGGGCCTGGGGAAATCCACCTCATAGTGGATGTGATGACTGAGCAACACAATACAGAAGGAAAAAGCAACAGATTGCTGATTTTTTTTTTTTTGCTAGTAGATTTGATATTTTTCAGTTTTTGACTTCTTTTTCTCTGTTCCTTCTGGTTGTCTAACTAGGTTCCATTCCTAGAGAGTCTTGCTTACAAATGTAATTGCTTATGATTTCAAGTTAGTCTCTCAAAATTCCACAACATGGTTTCTGTGGGCAGAACTTTGATACTCATCTTGAGAAGCTAGGAAGATTCATGTATTTATTCAATGCATTTTAATTAGTATGAACTTGGCACTGACCAAGACCCCAGGCATATAAAAGGTAAACGGGGACCTCGTGGACCTTACTATATAATGCAATAACAATAGTACTGATTCCATAGGAAGGCGGAGATATATGAAACAGAACAGAAAATGAAGTATCATTGCATATAGTAAGCTTAAATGTTGTTTTCTGGAATTTCATTTCAATTTGTTTGCAGGTGTATATGTTGATATTCTGGGTCACGAATAAAAAAAGCCTTCCTATGGGTCATGTTTGAATATCACTACGAGCTACCCTGATGAAGAATGTTGCTTTGCATTAGAGAAATAAAGTTACTTAAATGCTTGTGTTGGGAGTCAAGATTAGAATGGGTCAAAAACATGCCATAGCAGAAGACAATTCTTATACTTTTCTAGATTATTAAGTCAGTTGTTTCCCCTTGAATTTATTGCTATTTGATAGTTCATGTTTTTCCTGTTGGTGGCACTGTACACATAAAAGTTAAGAAAAACTTATGGGAAACCACTTTCTGTGTAACTGTAAATTCACCACTTGAATGATGCCTGCCGTTTGAAATTCCAGAGCAGCCCTTCAGACCCTTCAGAGCCGTAATATTCTAATCTTTTCTAAAATATGTTTCTATGGTAGCCCTTACTTAATATTCACTGGAAATTTGGAGATTCTTCTGAATTTATCTGAACTACTTTTTATTTTCTTTACAGTTGTCTGCATTTTCTCCCCTGCCCCTACCCCATCCAAACCTCCGTCCCTCCTTTGTTTCCATCCTCCCCCTTGGTTTTGTCTATGTGGGGACTGTGGGGAGAAGGGTTTTCAAGAACTACCATAAAGGACACATATCTGAACTACTTTTTAAAATCATTGAATGCTAATAGCTTGTTTTCTAATCAAGTTTTTGGTGGAAAAATAATCACCGTCTGGTATTTTAGACTTTTGCCTATGGCACAGTCTATTATAACAACAGCTAAGAACAATGAATGGTAAGAGGTGATTCTTAAAATCAATACAAAAACATCAATTTTGTGATCTATTTAGAAGATTTATCTATCCCCTTATATTATTTTCAATTCATGTATTCATGATGTACTTCTGTAGCAAGTAAACTACATACTGAAAAGGGTTAGAAGCAGGGAAGGCAATATCAGGAGGTGCTTCCTAGAATCTCAATTAGGGCCTTTGAAAGAATAGGTAGCCCCTCAGTTGGATCAAAAAGATAAAAGGAATCGATCTGGTGCACTTCATTCAGATAATGATGGAGCATTGTGACTAAAGCAAAACAGAAACAAGCATTTGTGCAATATCAGAGGTGATCTCAAATGGACATTATAACAAAATTAAGGATTTAGGCTATTAACATTAATCATTACAAATGATGGTTGATTGTGAAAGTCTGCTGTTGAACCTTAAAGCAATATCATCTTTAATTACATCCTGAAGGTAAATTCTGCTAGTTTTTAAATAAAAAAGAATCATGTCTGGTGTTCTTTTCACCACTCCCCCCTTATTAAAAAAAAAAAAAATCGACGACTTTTAGAGCTGTTTTGGTTCACAGCAAGTTTGAGTGGAAAGCACAGGGTTCCCACACACCTCTCGCCCCCGCCACACCACCTCACCCACCATCAGCATCCCACACCTGAGTCTTACATTTGTTATCACTAATGAAGCTACACTGACACTTCATTGTCACCTTAGACACACAGTTTACCTTAGGGTTCACTTTTGATGTTTTACATTCCATGGGTTTGACCAAAGTATAATGTCGTGTACTCAGCCACCATTGTAATAACATACCGAGTATTTTCACTGCTTTAAATCCTGTGTTTCCAGTATTCACCGCTCCTCCCCCAAACACTGGAAAGCACTGACCTTTTCGCTGTTTCCATAGCTTGCCTTTTCCAGAAGGTCACAAGTTGGAATCACACAACTGGAATCCTTCTCAGATTGGCTTCTTTCACTTACTAACATGCATGTATGGTTCCTCCATGTATTTTCATGGCTTGAAAATCATTTCTTTTTAGAGCTGAAAAATATTCCAGTGTCTGGATGTATCACAGTTTTATCTATTCACCTACCGAAGGTCATCTCGGCTGCTTCCGAGTTTTAGCAATTATGAATAGACCTGCTATAAACATCTGTGTGCAGGCTTTTGAATGGACATAAGCTTTTGTATGGACATAAGCTTTCACTACTTTTGGTATATACCCAGGAGTGCGATTGTATACTAAAAGTTATGTTTAGTTTTGTAAGAAATTGCAAAAAAAAATTCATACTTGTGTGGGACTTGGAGATCCAGGTGAAGCCAAACTGTGAACCTAGGCTGGTTGTCATTAGTGCCACGCCTGGGGCCAGTTAGCGAGTGGTATGAGGGCTGGGGGTTCACTGAAGCTGGCTGTTGCTTGTTTGAGAGAATTAAGGGAGTTATGAAGCATGAGCCAAAACCAGCCATTCATATGGAAAAACCACTGTTAACAGCTTGGATTGGCATGGAAGTTGGGTGGAATGGAGACTCGGGATCTCCAGGGCAGGGCAAACAGTGTTAGCTAGGTTGATGGAATTTCAGATCTGGCACCTGGTTAGCTCTGTGGCTCTGGCCAACTTTCTGTCTGGGAGGAAGCTGCTCCCCAGCTCTTGCCTTGATGCCAGCCACTTTGGTTCCTCCCTGTATGCCACTGGTACCTTTCAAGGTACCTCCCTGGTGCTGGAGCTCAGAGGGAGTCAGTCTGAATAAGTTAGTCTGTGGGTTCTTTAAGAGGGACTTCTTGGGACTCCAGAAATTTCTTCCACCCAATCAATCCTACTGGTTTTTGCAGCCAGAATTTATGGGAACTTGTCTACCTGGTATTGGTACCCTGGGCTGGGAGATCTGGTGTGGTGCTGGGACTCTTTGCTCCTGAGATTTCCCTCCCAGATTTTTATCTACCACATGTGTATGTGGGACCAGTGCATTCCACATCGCTGCCCCTCCTACCAGACTGGATGGCTGTGGTTTCTTTAATTGCATACTTGTCAGACTTCCATTAAACTCGATTTCTGCCTCTTCTGAGTGATGGTTTTTGCATTATTTAGTCATAATTTTGATGTGGTTGTGCAAGGAGGTGAGCTGTGTTTACCTATGCCATCACCTTGACTGGAAGTAGGGCAGCATTTTTAGATTGCACAATAAGCTGTGAGTCCTGGAAGAGTTTTCCAGACGCTAGTCTCTAATAGCTATGCAGGTTCTGCACCCACATGCATGGGATCATGGATGTGCATTGATGTAGAAGGAACTACTTATGGCCAGTGTCACAAGCAGAAAATTTACTGGTGAATTAGGCATATGAATTTTATTTTTGAGAGGATAGAAGAGAGAAACTACTCATTCTAGAAAAAGAAAATTATAGACAGACGTTAGTGATCTTAAATAGTTTTTCTATTGAATGTAAATTTTTTCCTTTACCATATGGTTCAAACAGAATATTACATATCAAAATGGGGCCAAAAAACCTGGATGCATTATGCTTTGAGGAGACCATTTGATATATGTGGTCCTAACTTAAAAACATAAGAGAAGATATGAAATTGCATAAAAGTGATATAATTAATCATTATACCGCAACCCATGGCAAGTGAACTCATGTAAGATCCTTATTATTTCAAATCACTATACTTTTTATAATTGAAAATATTTTAGAAATATCATACACATACAGAGAAGTGCACAATTATGCATATGTTAATCACGGCGATGTAGAAAAGAAACTTGTGCAACTTCCACATAGGGCATGAACCAGAATATTCTAAGCACTTGAGAAGCTCATTTCATGTTTCCTCCTAATTACTAATCTTCCATATCCATTTTCCAATTAATCTGACTTCTAACAAAATATGATTTGACTATTATTAAGCTTTATATTAATGAAAACATATAAGAGTAGTTTTTGTGCCTAGATTCATTTATTAATTATTATTTCTGTGAAACTTTCCCATGCTATTGCATTCTACAATTATACATTTATTTTCATTGTGATATAGTGTTTCAGAATATAAATATATCACAGTTCATTTCTTCTTTATTCCTCTTGAGAATTTATTCTGTAGATTTTTACATTTAATAAGCTATATTTTATTAAATTTGAAAATATTTATAAATTTGTTTCTTATTCATTCAATAAATTTGTCAAATATATTGTCATAAAAGTTGCATAACATTCTCTTTTTAATATTTTATTGCATATAGGATTTATATTTATAGCCCTTCTTTAATTTCTGATGTTGTTAATTTACCTTCTATTTTTTATGCAATCAATTTTATGGATTTTTTTAAAAGCAAAATATTGGGTTTTTTTCTAAGATTTTATTTATATTTAGAGAGAGGGGAAGGGAGGGAGACAGAGAGGGAGAGAAACAGTAATGTATGGTTGCCTCTCACATGGCCCTCACTGGGGACCTGGCCTGCAACCCAGGCATGTGCCCTGACTGGGAATCGAACCGGGACCCTTTGGTTCCCAGCCTGAGCTCAGTCCACTGAGCTACACCAGCCAGGGTGGCAAATATTGTTTTATTAATTTATCTATACTTGATTTACTTTTTTGTTGATTTGTGCTTTTGTCTATATTACATTTTTCTGTCCTTTTACTTCAGTTTTAATTTCCTGTTTTGATTTTTTAAGTTTATTTTGAAGCTTGGATAATTTATTTTTAGATAATCTCTGATGTAATTTGAATCAATCAAAACTATAAATTTCTTTTTTAAACTCTTTGCAGTATCTCACCCAATTTGATATATTGTATTTTAATTTTTACTTGATTAGAAATTTTTTAAAGATTTTATTTATTTAATTTTAGAGAAAGGGAGAGAGAGGAAATCAATGCGAGAGAAACATCTATTGGTTGCCTCTCTTATGCTCCTGATTGAGGATCAAAACCACAGCCCAGGCATGTGCCATGGTGGGGAATCAGACTTGTGACCTTTTGATCCATGAGACAATAACCAACCAACTGAGCCACACCAGTAAGGGCTCAATTAGAAATATTTTAATTCACCTAGTGATTTATTTTTTGACCCAAAAGTTATTTAGATCCATGCTTGTAGATATTTTTTATCATTCTTTTTAGATTTCTAATTTTCTGAAAGCTTTTCTATTATTTTCAGAACACATACTCTATATTGTTTTCATCCTTTGCAAATTTATTGTTTTAGATAGAATACAGTCTAATTTAGTTAATGTTCCACAAGTACTTAAACTAATCTGGGGGCTGCATTTGTTGGGTGGAGTATTCCAAAGTGTCAGTTATATTCAGTAACTCAGTTGTTTTCAATGTCTCCTTTAACTGATTTCTAGTTCTATCAGTTACTTCCATTGAAGTATAAAAATATTTTACTATAATTGGTGTTTATGCATTTCTTCTTTCTATTTTTTCAGTTTTTGCTTTATATTTGTGATATTCTGTTAGGTGCATACGCATGTAGGGTCATTAACAATTTATTGATGAATTGACACCTTTCATTAAGAAATATTGCTCTCTATCACTAGTGCTGTTCCTTGTTCTAAAGTCTATTTTATGTCTGTTATTAATATAGCCACCCCAGAATTCTTCATCTTGGTGCTCACATATCTTTTTAATTGGTTTATTTTTAGCCTATTGGTATATTTACACTTAAATTTAATTTCTTATAACCAGGTAGGTCTGACAATCTGTCCATTCTGATATTGTTCTATATTTCATTCAAGTCCTAGAAATACAGCAGTTAACCAATATAGATAGCACCTAAAATTTATATATTAGAAATACTTTTTCTTGATGCATGCCAAAATACTACAATATTCCCCTTCTCATTAGCAGACAAATTTTTTCTCTAAAGAGAAGAAAATCTGGATGGGCGTTATTTACCTTCCTTATAAAGGTTCTCCAGTCCAAACACAGAATTATGTATATATTTGTTTTAATTTGTTTTGTAATGTATATGGTCAGCACTGAATCATTTGTCAATTCCATTGACATTCCATCACCTTTCCAGATAATTTAGGTATTCTCATTCATGTATTTACTAAAGAACGTTGCTCATTTTTACTGAAAAAAAATTAACACTTGTCAGAAAATTTTTACCATTTTTACTTAAAACTAAACTAGACCTAAATTTATATTCATATTTACTACTAGTGGCCTATTTATAGCTTTTAAATTTGTGAAATAATAAACAGGGTTGGTTTTATCAATATTTTCACAATAGCAACAGATCGATTGTGATTGATTGGGGTGAGTAAGTAGTGGATTCTAGAATCCTGTGTTATGAATACTCCTAGTGACCACAGAGAGAGATTTTACACTTCTCTAAGCTTAAGCTAATTCCCAGAGCTGACTGATGCCATGTCAACATGCACACCCACTTGCACACACAAACACCACACTTCTGTAACATTTGCCTTCAAATAGCAGAAGGCAACTTCAAAAAACTCTCAGCAGCACTTCTGCTTAATATTAATTAGCACAGTGATTCCCTATTTTTTTAAAGGAAAGAAATTCTACCTTATATACATTAATTCCTCTTCCTCTGCTTTGGGAGTCAATATAGAAGATTATACAAGCAAATAAAATGGGAGAAAATAACCAAAACTGTGTCAACACATGTTCAGCCAAGATATTCTGACAAACTTGAAGAATATTTTTAGTTTTCTGTTAATAGGTTTAGGTCAGAATAAGTAAATGAGGGACTTCATTTGCTTGTGGTTGTGGGTAAACCATGTAGTATTTTATAGACATTCTACTGGAAATATATTTACATTTTAGAAGGTTCTTAAGAACATTTGTATATATTTCGTTTCTGTTTAGTCAGCAAATTCTCTTCTGTATATAGTTGGACTTCAATGAATAAATGATAACATGATTTCATGCCTAATGTAATTCACAAGGAATTTCAATTTTTTTCTAAACCTTACATATTTTCTTCTAAAACCAGTGTTTCAGTTGAGTAAGTCAGAATAACTGTATTTGTTAGTTGTATTGTCATCCTTTAGTCTAGGAGTATTAAAAATAAATAAAGTTGGCTGCAGAGATTCCTGAATAAAAATATATTTGGATAAGGTTGACTTGTTTTAATGATTTTTTTCATACGTAAAAGAAAAGCATTTTTAATAAAACAGCCACAAGACACAAGATGTTTTCCCAGTGCTTGTCAATCACTCAATCGAATAACAGGTATTGAACAAAACATCATAGGTTCTTTTTATATCTGGGAAAGTGAAAAATATAAACCAAGATGAGTTTTCACGATGAGCAAACGCAAAGGGCACATCAACTATCAGAGAATTTCAAAACTGAATTGGCCAAGAAAATAGCTACTGCTCAATTCTGGTCCATTTTATTTTTCATCTAGAAACATTCTCATACAGAAATGTCACACAAAGAGAAGATTCAGGATTTTATTTTTATTATGTAGTCAAATTTCTTGAATGCCAGATTTTATTTAAAAACCAAACAAAAATTAGCTCTAAGGACAAGCAGAACATGATTCAATTTGCTAAGGTTTAAAATAGATATTAAAACAAACATGAACAAGGTGAGTAAATTTTCTACCTATTGCATATAGTAATATTTCTAGCTCTTTATGATTTTAATACAAAAGTTACTTAGTGATATGTTTTAGAATAAATTGTTCATAGTGACTTACATTCAGAGCATTCGAAACATTCTCATAGTGTATATTTAAATTTTATTTTTAATTATAATTGACATACAATATTAGTTTCGGGTATACAACATAGTTACTAGACATTTATCTACCTTATGAAGTGATTACCATGATAAACCTCGCACAGATCGGGCATCATACATAGTTAATACAGTATTATTGAAAGGAGGCCCCGTGCGGCGCTTTACATTTCAGTGACTAACTTTACAACTGGCAATTTGTACTTCTTAATTCTCTTCACTTTTCTCATCCACCTGCCCATCCTCTCCCATCTGGCAACCATCAATGTATTGTCTGTATTGATGAGTTTGTTTATGTTTTTTTGTTTGTTTTTTTGTTTGTTTTTTTAAGATTCTACATATAAGAGAAATCATATGCTATTACTCTTTCTCTGACTTATTTCACTTAGCATGATACACCGGAGCATAAATGGCAAGATTTCATTCTTTTTATGGCTGAGTGATATTCCATTATATGTATGTACCATATCCTCTTTTTCCACTTTCCTTCAATGGAAACCTAGGCTGCTTCCCTATCACGACCGTTGTAAACAGTGCTGCAGTGAACAGAGGCATGATTTGAGTACTCCATCCTTGTTGCTACAGGCAGAGAAGCCTGTGGAGTGCACTTTGCAGGAAATAGATCATTGGATCATTCTGCCACTGAGGAAAAAAGAAAGCTAAATAAATAAATAAATACTGACAACAACAACGAACTAACGTGAAGAGGTCCTAAAATGCAGAATGTCAAAGTAGGCTTCCTATAGTGCTGATTAATATTACCCCTAGTGGTTTTGATCTAAAGCATTAAACATTTTTGAAAAATGGAACAAAAATAACCCAGGGTTTGTAATTTATTTTATTGACTATATTAAGGCATTATAATTATATTATTTTCTACAAATGTGATTTAGTATATGTTTCCAAAATGTTAGTTAGAATTTTTAAAATCTTGTAATTAAAAAATGCTATTAACCATCTGCATCTTCTTATTTAAAGTGAGCTGCTTTGAGACACCATATAGTTTCATGGGACAGCTTCTGTCTTTTAAGTGATGTCTTTACATCATTCACATTTAAAGTGGTTATTGATATGGTTGGGTTAAAATATATCATACTGCTTGCTGTTTCCTTTTTTTTGGAAATTTTCTCCTAGTTGTTGTTTTTTTTTCCTGGACTTTTCTGTAAGTAAACTAGCGATATAATATATGGACATTTCTGACTGACATCTTTCAATTAGCATAATAATATCATCCATGATGTAGTGTGTATAAGTACTTCATTTCTTATTATTGCTGAAAAAATATTCCATTGTATGGATATATTTTATTTTCCTTTTCATCAGTTGATGTACATTTAGATTTCTTCCACAACTCTGCTCTTATGAAGAATGCTACTATGGATATTTATGTATTTTGTATGAGCAGAGGTTTTCCATTTTTGGTTATACAGGGTGGGGTAAAAGTAGGTTCACAGTTGTGAGTATGTGAAAGAGAGCTGATTCTCGTGTTATTATGTATGAATTATTGCATTATTTTTATACAAACAACTGTAAACCTACTGTTGCCCAACCCTGTATACAATGGTTTTCCTGGTTGCACAGTAATTCAATATTTAACTTTCTGAGGAATTGCCGAGCTGTTTACCAAATAGATGTACCATTTTACATTCCTACCAGCAATATATGAGAGTTATAATTTCTCTATATTTTCATAAATACTTGTTTTTATTCATCTTTTTCTTGTGATAACCACCGTAGTGAATGTGAAATGTTATCTCATTGTGGTTTTGATTTACATTTCTCTAATGTCTAATGACATTGAACATCTTTTCATGTGCCTATTGGCCATTCATATATTTTCTTTAGAAAATTGTCTACTCAAATCCATTGCATATTTTAAATTAGTATGGCTGGTTATTGTTTAGATGTAAGAGTTCTTCATGCTGGAAGCAAGCCACTTATCATCTACATGATTGTGAAATATTTTCTCTCAAATTTTGGGATGCCTCTTTACTATGTTGCAAAGTTTTTAACTTTATTAAGATCGATTTATCTCTTTTCTTTTCTGTTATTTCTTGTGATTTGCGGTTTCATATATTATAAACCATTGCCGAATCTTAAGAGTTTTATAGTTTTAGTTCTTAGATTTAAGTGTATGATTCATATTAAGTTAATTTTGTATATGATGTGAGGTGTAAGATATGAGTACTTTTGCATATAATTATTATATCGTTTGAGCACCATTTGTTGAAGAGATTATTTTTTTCCCATTGAATTGTTGGGCATCTCTGTCAAACTTTAATCAACCATGAATATAAAGGCTTTTTTGTAGACTTTCAAATTGTTTTCATTGATTTCTTTGTCTATCCTTGAGTCAGCCACTATATGCTCTTAATTACTGTAGCTTTGTAGTGACATATATTATTATTACCATTACCTTTCTTCTTATTTTAATAAGGATACTTTTATGAGGTTACTTGCAGCTCATATGATCTTTTCTGAACTCAGTCACCTGTCCTATGGCTCTACTGTAAGAGTAATACAAATGGTATAATTTACTTTTCTTGTTTTTCATGTACTAGGAATATTAAGTCTAATTTTGTAATCCACATTCAACTTTGCAGGAAATTTATTTATTTAAATTTACTATGAAAATTATTCTTAGCTAGTTTAAGTGTGTAGAAAGTATACATTCAAACAATTTAAAATGTAAACTGAATATGTTGTGTATGCCTTTGTTTTTCAAAATTATAATACTTTTATTCTATAAATATGATTTAATAGTTTAATTAAAATTAATTTTATGGCTAAATGAGATGAATTCTTTATTGCTATCAATTAAACTGGAGAATGAATAGCACTGAAGTGAATACCCCATAGGTTACAAAAATGAACATTGTGATCTATTATGCAGTGGGAAAGAAACAATTGCCATTTGATTAAAAAATATCATTCTAGAATACAGTCATCAATGATGAAAACTTATCAGTGCAACTGGCAAATCTGTCAATCCATCTATTCAACCCAATAAGCACTGAGTGGTCATTGTCCTAGACATGACCTATACATCCAATATTTCTGCCTAGAAAATATTTGTAGTACACTCTAAACCTAAACAATTAAATAAAAACTGTTCATAGTGATAAATACTAAGACATAGACAAGCAGAGAGAACACACTCCTATGCCAGTGGGATAGTTATTAAAGGTTTGATGACACAGTGAAGTTTAAGCTAATGTGTGAAGGGTAAGTAGGGCTAGCGGGATGAAATCATCTAGGCGTTACTACTGCTACCAAGTGAACATTACATTTTCTATCTTGCTTCACTAAGATAATTTTTTTCTCTTCCTAAAATTATATTTTAATTTAATTCCAGAACACAGAAGTATTTGTGAAGGTAGAATTTGTAAAAAGTAAAGATATTAAGATGAATATATTTTAGATGTTAAGCCAATATTAAGTATTAACTGTGAATATTGGTTAAAAAGAACAATGAAGAATTAACTTGCAAGATCTGTTCAGTGCTATTGCCTTAAGAATGGTGAAGAGTCATTCTTGTAAAAAATCACAGTTGCTATCTCATCTTCTATTCAGATCATGTGATACATTTGGGAAGGAATAGAGTCGGCTGGATGCTACTCCAGCTCCGTATGAGGGCGAAGTGAGGGCAGTCATACGTCTACAGACCCTCTCTTCTAGACCAGAGTGTGTAATGCACATGTTCACAAACATTCTTCTGTTCTCAGACATCATGATCTCTCTTTGTAAAAATTTCCCAGTAGAACCCTGCAATCTTATACAGTTCAACATAACTGAACACCTACCCTCATTGAGTGAGAGCAGATCATGATACGTTTCTCTGAAGAAAATTCTCACCATAAAAATGTTACTTTTTTTATTAAAAAATTGACACCCAGAACCAAATTAGTCACTCTTTCTTTCCAATAACAGGGTACAAAATGAGGTTACACTGTCATTAGGAGGAAAACAATGTCGCAGAACTTAAAACTGTATTTATTTTCTTATAAGCACTACTTGAGAAAATAAATTACTTTTAGACAAGGAAATACTATTCTTGAAAATAAATCTGTATTTAGACTCTGATTAAATATTATATTCTAGTGAGATTAGCAAACACCAAATAGCAACAATGAAGAAAAGCCACTGAAATTCTTAAGAGCAAATAATCTGCCATTCTCCATTTCTGTTTGTGAATGTTATCTGCTCCAGTTATTAGGAAGAGGCTGTCAATCAGCTCTATTGCTGGAAAGAAGGAGGAGATGGTACAGTTTAATTTTATTATGGAAATTGATTTGCATCTTTTATATTTCTTGATTGAAATCTTTCCATGTAATGGCATTGAAGAAGACTCATAAAACTGCCATGACTGGGGTAATAACTATTATTATGATCAAATTTAATAAAAAAAACTTGCCTGCAATATGGGAACTATGAATAATTCATGTAAACTGTTGCTTAAATGTGATAGAGAGGAAAAGACTTGTACGAAAAATCTTAATGTATCCAGACAGGGATGATAATTGGTTTTTGCAAATAATGAATACTTCATGTGTAAGCCAAGACTAACAAGGCTAGAGGATAAAACTCCACACACAGAGGAAACAATTCCACATGTATGATTTTTGCAGGATAAGAAGATAGATAGATTTTAAAAAAAAAGAACTGTCAGAAAAATGTATATTCAAAAATTATATTTTAGAATATCACAAGGCTTCTTCTAACTAAACAAAGATTTGAGGAATACTTAAATTAAGTTTGTGTTCATATGTTTGTGAATTATCTATAAAAAAATGAGCGTTGATTCCTGTGCTCAAATATAGCATTTTTATTGTAAATATCATTTAACAGTCTCACAGATCTGGATATCAGCTTAATCCTGAAGAATGTGAACAATGTTTGTTTTTATTTATTTGATATATAAATTTTTACATGCATAGCCATATCTCTAGCTATCATCAAATTTTCTATTTAAGATTTGTTTCAACTTGATTTTATTTGTTTTAACTTCATTAATATCTCTCTTTCCTCCATTTATTGGCTACCATCTGGTGGGAAAAATTGTAATAGCAGAAGAAGGTTAAAATATATGCAATAAGACAAGTGTTTAAATTGTAAATATGACTGCCACATAATACTGCAGACATGGGTAGCTAGCTTTATACTAAAATCTTGTTCTTATCACACTCGATTCTATTATGATTATGCCCATTCAGCTCTTAAATATTTTGAAAATTTAGATTTGATTGTGTATATGTAAAATAGACACCTTACTTTAATAAGTTCTAAGAAGGTAGAGGCTGATTATTTTAATTATTTCAGTTTAACCAGGATGTCCTGGTTGCCCAGAACAGACTTGTTTGACATACACTGTTTCAGCATAATAGTGCACCCTTAATTCTTAAACAATAACTGCATTAAATGACAAATTGTAGAATCATTATACATATAATCATCAAATTAGCATGGTTCCTGTGGACATAGCACGCATTAAACATTTTTTAAATATTTTGTTTGTCTATTTTTATAGAGAGTGGAAGAGAGGGAAAGAGAAGAAGAGAAATATCAATGTGTGGTTGCCTTTCATGTGCGGCCTACTGGGGACCTGGCCTGCAACCCAGGCTTGTGCCCCGACTGGAAATCGAACTGGTGACCCTTTGATTCTCAGGCTGACACTAAATCCACTGAGCCACACCTGCCAGGGCTGCATTAAATATTTTTAATTCTTTTAGGATTTCTATTACTTTTTCCTACTTAGGTAATTGAGCATAGATTCTCTTATATTGGGATACTCATTGAAATAACATCAAGAAAATAAACCTTTAATTTTGAATCAAAAATGTAATAGCTGACCAGTTACATCACATGTATCTCATTGTTTTAGACTATAGCTTATAAAACCTGAATGTTTTTCTTAAGCAGGTTAAGTACAATATGAAATCCAAATATTTGTGTTCTTTGGCGATTAGCTCTATGGTGTCTTGATACTGATCTCTCTACACTTGTAAGTAAATGGGCTGGGACAAAGCTTTGACAGATAGAATGCTTTCAACTGAGGGCAATAATGATACAATTACATCACATATATACATATATAATTTATATATTATGTGGGTATTATAGTTCTATGGTCATTTATTAACGAATACATTTTCACTATTTATGCACATACTACTCCTTAAGATTCATCTCTTAAAGGGTTTATAAATTATAAAATTTCTTATTTGTATTTATACTATTTAGGTTATAAATTTTCATCTTTAAAAATGATTCTAAAAATTTATTATTGCTATTTAATTATCAATAACATATTTTAATGATCCCAGAAATGATGTAGCTAACATACTTGATAAAAGCAACAAATGTTACATTCTAATCTGAATATGCTTATGACTTTTAACTTACAGTAATTATCTTTAAAATATTTTAAAGTTGTATGACACAGAATTGTGGCAACTAGTTGAGTATTACATTATACTTAAATCAGCAAACTATTGTTCAAATTGAGTTAATTATTTTCTGTTTTCTTTCAGCGATTTGTTATCCGAGGCTATTAAGAAAGAAATCAAAGTTAGAGTAGTTATGAGAGTTTTTAAATAATCTTGAATTTTGAAGTTTTTAAATTAAGAATTTTACCAGAGGGAATGTAAAATAAATATCCCATCTTCTTTAAAATGTGGAGATATACTTAATGATGTTAAATAAAAATGTATTCTTTTATGTAAATACAATGTATGAACATTTTTCCATGTAAAAATTCTAAAGATTGCATACATAAAATATATGTATGTGTGTGTGTTAGACACCATTTTTTTGTAATATACATTCAAGGAGCCTTCACATACAACATCATGTGCCCCTCAGGTATTATATTTTGCAACAGCAGTTTATATATTTATCAATAAAATATATTGGAAAATACTAGTTGATGCAATAGAATAAAAATAATATATTAAATACTTATAAAACTCATAAAACTAACTTTGTATAATAGTGAAAAGCCACGTGGTCTTATGTATTTGCAATTGAGGAGCCAAAAAAACCAACCCACCTAGACTATACTTATAAATAACATTCTTTTAAGTCCTCCAATGACTCTATAATTAATAAGCTATTATTAATGTATAAGTTGAGCAAAGAAGATAAATTTTGGCTATGGTTTAAATATTAAATATCGGTGTATTACACAAACGCAATCTTGTGATTTGTTTTTGCAAGATGCAAGGAAAACTATTCCTTTTTTTTTGTCTTAGCATTATTATTATAATGGGCATTTTTAAAAAATAATTTCTTATGTTTATTCTATTATAGTTGTCCCAATTTTTCTCCCTTTGCCCTCCTCAGCCCATCCAAATCCCTGCTCCCACAGGCAATGCCCACGCTACTGTCCATGTCTGTGGGTCATTCATACATGTTCTTTGTCTAGTCCCTTCTGCTTCTTCCCACCATTATCTCCCTCCCCCTTCCCCTTTGGCATCTGCCAGTCTGCTCCCTGTTTCCACATCTCTGGTTCTGTCTTGCTCATTAGTTTATTTTGTCATTAAGTTCCTTTTATAAGGGAAATCATATGATGTTTGTCTTTCACCTACTAGTTTATTTCACTTAGCATAACAGTCTCCAGTTCCATCCATGCTGTCACAAAAAGAAGGAGTTCCTTCTTTCTTTCTGTTGCACAGTATTCCATTATGTAAATGTATCACAGTTTTTTGATCCACTCATTTATTGATGGGCACTTAGGCTGTTTCCAGGCCATCCCTATTGTAAATAGCACTGTTATAAACATAGTAGTGCATAGGTTCTTTTGAATTGGTGAATCGTATTCTTTGGGTATGTTCCCAGCTGTGGAATCACTGGGACAAAAGGCAGTTTCATCTTTAGTTGTTTAAGGAAATTCCACACTGCTTTCCACAGTGGCTGCACTAGTCTGCATTCCTACCAACAGTACACTAGGGTTCTCTTTTCTCTACATCCTTGTCAGCACTTGCTGTTTGTTGATTTATTAATGATGGCCATGGAAAACAATTTATTCTTAAAGCTGTTACATAAAAGAAATAAACAAGCATTTATCTCCTCTTTCCTTTATAAACTATATTTTGTGGCCATCAAAGTACTCATGTGGAAAAGTTTCTTTTATAGATATACCTCAGCCAACAAATGAATAAGGTATTAGAATTAGCATGTCACTATTTTGCAACCCTAAAGACATTTATATATATAGACAATTATTATCAATGACTTCTAATAGAACCAAGTCAAGACAAGCAGCCATTATGGCCTCCTGAGGTAAGTGTACAACATCTATTTGTGTAGAATTCTCTCTAAAATTTAAAACTGAAACTCTATATCTATTTATTCATATATAATAAGAAGACAGAAAACAAAAAACAACATGGAGAGGCAATTGGGAAAACTTAGGCTGTGTGAAACTATGTACAAAGAACTTTACTTACCTATTTTCAATAAATTCCAAGGGGGAAGAAAAATTAAAGAAGGAAAAGATAAATGCCCAAAGAAAAATCTGAGACCCACTGATTAATTCTAGTTCATAGATTTTATTTGGATTGCGATTTCAACAAATCAACTGGAAACCTTTTATGAGACAACTGGGAGAACTCACTGAATATTTGATGCTAATACGGAACTGACATTTATTTTTAAAGATTTTATTTATTTAACTTTAGAGGGGAGTGGAGGTAGCAATACAGGGAAAGAAACAGTGATGTGAGAGAGAAACATCGATCAGTTGCCTCTGGCTCGCAACCTTTGTTTTGCCAACTATGTCCAATCAACTGAACCACACTGGCCAGTGCAGGAACTAATAGTAGTTGATTCAATAGTAGTTGATGATATTATGGTTACGTTTTTGAAATATTTATTATTCTTAGAGATGTATATGAAATATATAAGGAAGAATGAAATGATGTCTCAGTTTAGCTCTTCAAATAATGTGATGTGGGGTTAAGTAGTGGGAATAAAGATAAAACAAAATTGGTCATGACTTTTAATTTATTGAAGCTGAGTAATGGGTACTTGGTTAATTACGTTGATATTCTCTGTGTTTCTTTATATATAATAAGTTTTTCATGGATACTCTTAACATACATTAAGTCTTTCATGGCTATTCTTAACATATTCACACTTCTTTCAGTGCTTTTCCTGAGTGATGTTCTTTAATGTAAAATACAGGTTTTATGTGAGACCCTGTAATATTTTGTACTGAGATAAGGATGCTTCTCTCTTTTCATTATAATATTTTTATGTTTTGGTGGTACCTATTAAATGCATAAAAAGAAGGAATTTATAAAAATGCATTCCTTGTAAAATAATGATGTATATAATTTTGTCTTAATTGTTTGTGGATGAAGCCTATGAATGACAAAATATTTCCTTGACTGGATCTTGAATATTTGCACAGAAAATTATTCTTAGTAGTTTCAAGACTCCAATTGTATCCTTTTTATTTCTTAGAAATTACATTCTAAATCCTTAAGATGGTGCAGTTCACTGCATCCATATGTTGGATTGTGCAGCTCTTTTCATTCCCCAAATTACTAGTTAGGCAATGATGGGAACAGCTAGAAACATCAGAAGCAAGAGCAATTCAGTTGCTAGGACAAGTCACATTAATACATTATTTTATCTGGAATGAAAGAATTCTTGCCTTATGAGAGAACTACCAAATATTAGCTCTAAAAGTACATCCTTTATTTATTTTAGAATTACATACATTTGGGGCTCAAATTGAAAAAGAAATGATGCATCAAATAAGATATAGAGTGGTAGTGAATGTTATGGTAGACATGGTTTTGATTAAGTTCAGTTTTAACTTTAGTAGATTAATCATTTATGCATAAAATAGGTGTTGCATTAAACATGCTTGCTATAGTCAGTTTCTATGACAACTAAGAAGATGGAAAATTATTTTGATTTATACAGGATGGTTTCTAAGATTGTGACCAATTTATTAGACCAAATTGTTATATAAAATAACTGGCAACACTAACTATAAAATTAGTGATAGCAGTTCACCATTTGAAATACTCCACAGTGATGAATCTATAAATGAATAATGGCAAGACCATATATGAGAACAGACATCTGAGTCACCATTTGCTGCAAACAGTCCAGAAAACCAAATCGAGATCTATACAGCAGTCATTCCAGAACTTGGAAAATGCCTCCTGGGTTTCCTAATTGTTGTTTTCATTTCCAACTCAGAACCAACTAGAGTAAGCCAAATATGGTCCCCCAAAAAATCACACAACAAGCCCCACTTCTAGTAGGCTTGCTTCCAGCCTCCACATGCCAATAATCTTCAATGAAAACATACCTAAGCCTTCTCTTCTCCCCTTAACCTTTTCTGCTTCCTGTCTGCCTTCCTGTCACTGCCAAATTCTATGATGGTGGCTGATTCTCTTTCTATAGCAAGCTCTGAATAAATAGCCTCTGTTCTCCTTTGATTTTCCTTTATTTCCATATAATTCATCTTAGAAGGATTCTTCTTGCCATTGAATTTTCTTTCATCTAAACAGCTCATGATATTAATTGATGGGGTTTTATTTTTAATTTATCTTTACTTTTTCTAGTTTAACTGCTGTGCCAGGAACGTCTGAATTCTTGCTAGAAGAGGTCCAGGTGAAATACTGTTAAAGGAATCAACAAAGCCTGGGGCAGTTTGTGTTTTGTACCTGGGCCTGATGTTTGAGTACATGGAGCCCAGCTAGAAAATTCTCGCACAGACAAAGAAGGCCATCCTTGCTTCATACCTGCAGCTCATCAACTGGCAAGTCTCCTGCGAGTTACGATTTCATGGTGAGAGCAGGAATTGTCCAATGAAGCCTTCAAGCCAAACCCAGTTAGCCACCTGCTTCTGTAAGTACGACTTCATTGGAACACAGCCACATGTGTTGTGTCTGTATGTTGTCTATAGGCATTGTTTCAGTGCTGCAATGGCGGAGGTGAGTGGTTGTGACGAAGACTGTATGGCCCATAAAGCCTAAAATTACAATCTGTATCTTTACAGAAAAAGGTTTGGTAGCTCCTTGTTTGGGGTACATATTTCAAATATTGTATTTTAGGTCTAAGATTCTTATTGGAGTTATTAAATAATTTTAATATATCTCCGTTGAGTTAATACTTTTTTAAAAATGCTTGAACCTATTTAAAACAGTTCTCTGAAAGTTCTTTTTTTTTTAAAGATTTTATTTATTTTCAGAGAGAGGAGAAGGGAGAGAGAAAGAGCAATGTATGGTTGCCTCTCACATGGCCCTCACAGGGACCTGGCCTGCAACCCAGGCATGTGCCCCAACTGGGAATCGAACCGGGACCCTCTGGTTCCCAGCCCGCGCTCAATCCACTGAGCTACACCAGCCGGGCATGAAAGTTCTTGACTATTATTGATTTAATCATTTCTGTCATTTCTAGTTCTGTTTATATTGTTGGAGTGTTCACCTGGTCGTGACTGACAGTTTTTTGTCTCTGTAGGGATTTTTCATTGTATGCTGGATATTGTGAAAGCTATACGAATAGAAGTCTAGATTTTGTTGTCTTCCTCTGAAATATATAAGGATTTATTCTAGTGGGCAGTCAGTTTAAGCTTTGTTAAGGCACATTTAGATTAACTGTAAGAAGTAGCTTAATTCTAAAGCATGACATTTTGAAGTTTCTGTTGAATTCTCTGGATGTTTAATGATGTCTGTCTACTATGCCTGGTTAGAATTTGAATATCTCCCAGACAGTGCTATACAGTCTATGGTTAGTGCCTTTGTAACTGTTTCTATCTAGTGGTTGGTTTTGCTCAGCTTCATAGAGTCTCACTCTGTTCATGTGCAGTTTAGTATTCAACAAAGACTCGAGGGATTACTGTGCAAATTTATGGAAATATTCGTCTATATAGCTCTTCCTATCTCACAGCCTTATACCAAATTTAAAGCCATGTGCAGTTTTCCTGAAACCTGATTTCCATCTCTCCAGCCCAAAGATACCGCTCTGCCCTGTTTCCGTTACTGCCATTTGCACCACAGTCTGGAAGATGTCTCCAGGCAGAAAGCCAGTGTGATTGTAGGGCTCACCGAGTTTGTTTTCTCTCTCAGTCCTGTGATGGAAGTAGGTATTTAATACATATTTTACCATAGGAGATATAATCTGTTGCCAATCACAACATCATGGCTTGCTGGGTGTTAATCTAGTATTCTTATTAGAAAAAGCAACACAACTAAATGATAAATTCAACAGGAAAACAAGTTGTTATGGGCTGAATTGTGTCCCCAAAAAGTTCATATGTTGAGCTCCTAAGTTCTAGTACCTCAGAATGTGACTTTATTTGGAGATAAGGGTGTTTAAGTTAAAATGAGGTCATCGGGGTGGACTCAAATCTCAAATGACTGATGTCCTTACAAAAGGAAATTAGGAGGCAGAAACACAGAGAGGAAAACCTTGTGAAGACCTTGGGAAAAGCCAGCCACCTACAAACCAATGAGGTGGGCCTCAGAAGGATAGGTCAAAGTTATACTTTATTGTTTTTGAAATTATAAAAGCAATTACATTATTTCATCTATTAAAATATCTTTAAATTTGTACAATACAGTATGTATATACTCTCATAAAGTTTATGATATAAAGTGCTGGTATAACTTATAGCATATCATTACACCTAGTCAGAGATGTGTTTCTTTCTACAGTTACTGGTTCTCAAAATATCAATTGTTACATAATGAAAATTATGAAGATACCCTAAGGAAAAAAATTAAAAAAACACAATACTTTACATAATTTTGAATGGACTTCTATGAATTTATAGACAACTTTAAAACCATGAATAAATGCATTTGCTCATATAACAATACACATTGTTTGATGTTTGGGTAGAGAATATTTGCTTTACAAGTCTTTTATCCCATTTACTTTATTAAGGCTTATACGAGCCAGTGAGCACAGATGTAACTAGCATCATTCGGATCAACTTGTACTGACTGTGCCTTTCTGGTCATTAAATATTTTTAATATCACAACTTTGTTTTCATGTAGATGATTATAGATATGTTTACTGCTTATCATTTTTTAGCGTTAATTAAAATAAACCGTATATTAATCTGGGTCTACCATAACAAAATACCACAGACTGGGTGGCTTAAAAAAGAGAAATTTATTTTCTCACAATTCTGGAGGCTACAAGTCTGAGATCAAGGTGTTGGCTGAGTTAGTTCTTTTCCAGAACTACAAGGGAAGAAGCTGCTCCAGGCCTTTCTCCTTGGCTTATAAATGACTGTCTTCTACCAGTTTCTTTTCCTGTCCTCTCTATGCATATCTATCTCCAAATGTCCCCTTTTTATAAGGACACCAATTATATTTGATTAGAGCCCACCCTAAGGGCCTTATTTTTAAGTTGATTACCACTGTAAAGACTACGTCCTCAAATAAGCTAACGCTCTGAAGCAATGGAGGTCAGAAGAACACAGCTCAACTCACAACTTGGGGACAGTTGATAAAAAGACCCAAGGGCTAATAATTTCTCTCTTTCAATGAGGACTGCAATGTCTATTTGAAGTCTATTCCCAGTTAGATTTAGGATAAGAACTGAATTAGGTTAATCTGTATATAGCAGAAAACACACAATAGCAGTGATTTCTAAAAGCTAGAGGTACAATTTTCTCCCATGTGCAGAAGCCCAAATTGGGACTGTGTTGTCATGGATACCTTGGACCCAGCTTCCTTCCATAATTCCATGAAGTCATCCTGACATCCATCATCAAGGTCACTGCATATTTAAAGAAATCAGCTAGAGCTATAAACATTATGACTACATTCTCAGGCTGTTTGCCAGATAAGTCAGGTCTCTTGAAAAACCCTTTTTGGGGGTCCTAAAAACACTGCTACTTACATCTTATAGACCAGAATTTAATCAAATAAATTATTCTAGCTACAAACGGTATTTCAGTTGGGGTGGCACTTTTCCAAGTAAAATTGTTTTCAAGGAAAAATGGGAAAACATATCAATCAAGTGGCAAGTAGAAATCTCTGCTTCATTTGTCAGGGGTTGATGGCCTGCATAGCAGAGTAGAAAACTTGGGTCCTTCAAACAGACTAAAGGTCAAGTAAGTGATGCTCTCTTTTTTTGAAGAAACCAGTGAATTTTCCAGGTGCTTCAGAGATTGCTCTTTGAGAGGCGAAAGTGGTAATTAGCGGTAAGGGTAAGAACTGCATTGCCCTCACTTACCAATGTGGAAATACAAATTTCTAAGCATACCTCTCCATGGAAACTCTGGATGTGATTAGAGCTATCCTGTTCTTATATTCTGATAGTCAGCAATAGCTAGGTCTACAAAACAATATACAAATCCACATTAGCTGTGATGTTGCTGTCAGGGCATGAATTAACACTAAGGCTGTAGGCCATGCTCAGTATAATATAGGTTCTGATGTGTTAAATGAGGTTTCTATGTAGCCAGACCAATAAAATTTATGTTATTACAAGCTATCAGTTATGAGGTCTACCAAGCACTATGTTAATTATCTATTATCTTATTATTACTTCCATTAACTCTTCATGGCGAATGCTACATTCTAATTTTACCAAGTAGGATATTGAGGCTTAGAGAAATTATTTAATTTTAATGATAACACAATTGCTTAGTGGCTAATTTGGGATTCAGAACCACATCTGTCTGACATCAAAGCCATTATGATATGATGAACACTAATCCTATGTGAAAGTAGGCAATTAAGAGGCATTCTTTCAAAGTCATGCAGTTGGAGCTAAATCCATTTTCCTGAGAGACAGACGTCACAGTTTTCATTCTGTTCATGACACATTACAACAAGCCAATCAAGTCACATATAAATGTGTGTCCTGTAGGAAGTCTTAGTTCCTTATGGGGTCAATAATAGAACTAGGGAAATGAGGCCAGTGGACTTGTGTTACAAGGAAGCTATTGATTTGTTTACTGTAATTCTGAGCTATGCACTTATAAAGCTGGTAATTTCCTAAAGTGTGAGTTCCTAAAGTCAGCAGAATTATTTAAACAGGGTTACTTGGAGTTTCTCTATGTCATATTAATGAGTGGTTAGTCTAGGTACATTTAGTGTCTCTATTGTAGGTTGTTGAGTTGTGTCCCCTCAGAAGATATGCTGAATCCTAACCACCTTTTTCTGTGATTGTGACCTTATTTGAAAAGAAGTTCTTTGAAGATATAATTAAGTTAAGCAGAAGTCATATTTGATTAGCATGGGCCTTAAATCAAATGACTGGCGTTCTACTGAGAGTAGACTTGGAGACACACAGATATGCAGACAGTCCTGGGAAAACGGAGGCAGAAATTGGAGCGATGCTTCTACAACCCGAGGACTGTCAAAGGTGCCTAGCAATTACCGGAATGTAGAAAAGGTCAAAGACAGGTTCTTTTCAAGAGTCATTCAAGGGAGCATGGCCCTGCTGACAACTTGATTTTGGACTTCCTGCCTCCAGAACTACAAAAGAATGCACTTGTCTCACTTTAAGCTGCATTGTTTGTGATGCTTTTTTATGGCAGCAAAATGAAACTAACGCACTCCCTCTCATACCTGAAAGCTTCTAGTCTGCTCTAAGGAGACTGTAGGCCTCGTAGTAAAGGATCCTAAAATAGGGAACATTCCAAGGAGACAGTGATCTTAGGTTGGTTCATAAACAATCAGTGACATTTCCAATCATGCAGAGAAAAAAAGTGAAAGCAAGAAGGGGAGAGAAACCATGTGAGCCCATATCCAAAGACTAGAATAACATGTAGGAGGAATTAGGAGATCAGACTGACTAAGAACTGGGAGAGCTAGTTTGGAATATCGTGAAATAAGCTTGGGATGACCGAGTGTGCATAATATCTGTGCAGTTCACTGCAAGGAATTTAAATGTTGAGGGGTTTGTGGGAAAGAGAGAAGGATTAGAGTGAGAAGGAGAAAGAAGGATTAGTCTGGAATACCTGGAAGGCTGGCTAATGAACATTGATTTAAAGTATAATCTCTTTAAAATATAATCTCAAAAAAGAAATGAGGTTCTGGGAGATACCTAATTTTCCAGCTCTTCCTTGCCCTGAGGAGTACCTGATAATTTTCCATTTCTTTATACAAGTAGATTTTATAGGTCCCCATTTGAAGCCCAGATACCTTAATTAGTATTGATTGTCAGATACTATAAATGTTTGTTTTTCATTGTTCCAGTTTTTTAAAATATTGTTTATTCTGAAGTGATGTTTAACTTCATTACCCTGTGTTATAGTCTTTAGGCAAGTGATGAAATAATATTTTGAGTAATATCCAGGTAATGATGCAGTTAGGAGGAGAATATTTCCTCTTGAGTATTTTCTTAAAAGGAAGAGTATACATTGTTTTTTTCTTTCAGTGATAGGTTTGCATTTTTAACACCTCTTTGATGAATCGCTGTTTATCTCATTGCAGATGATTGCTTATAAGCAGGTGCTTCTGATTTAATCTAGCTAATTTCTGATCTAGGGCATTGAGATGGACTTAATTAGGAATGGAAATGTGCTGTTCTATTTTTATATTTTCTACAAAAATTTAAACCCAAATTCAAAACTGCCTGCCAGGTCCTACCAGTGTAACAGTATTGTTTATGATTTTGTCAAGAATATGTCACAACTGTCTTGGCGAGTAATTACTGTGATTTGTGCATAGTTCTCAGTGCCTGATACTCTTATTTATATAGGATTGTTAGAACATTTTTTCTGAGCCTAATAAATACTTTTCATCCATTAATATGATTTAAACAAACTCTTCACTGACCTTTTTGTAACCCTACAAAAATACTATATTTCTTGGTTATTGAACATGAATATTGAGTATTTACATTCTGATAATCAAAACTCAATTTTATAAACCGTGGCTATAAATTAGTCACCATTTGAAGTATTATATTTATATTAAATTTCATAAAACCTCCTTCCAAGCTAGTAACAAGACAATGGGAGGAAAGGGATGGGTCTATCTGACACTGGTGTATTTCAAATTTTCAAATATTATTATGTATGCTTAACATATAGTAGTAGAATATTGACTTAGTAACTTTTTTTTGAGGATTTCAGTTCTTTATAGGTAGAGAAACCAGAATATACAGAAGTAGGGCCCCTTTCTTAGTTTGGGCTGCTAAAACAAAATTCAATAGACACAGTAGCCTAAAAAGTGAGTTTTATTTTTCACAGTTCTGGGGCATAGGAAGTCTAAGATCAACATGACAGTAGATCAGTGTTTGGTGAGAGCGCTCTTCCTATCTTCTAACGGTGCCTCCCCATGGCATTTCCTTGGTGCTTGCACACAGGGAGAGAGAAAAAGATAGATCTCATAAACTTAAAATCCATTCTATGTATTTTCTCACATGCACACCCATGATTCCTCTCCAATAAGTCCACCCTAAAGCACTAACAATTATGAAAATAAGTGATAGGTAATAAAAACACACAGATAATTTAAAACATATTGGAAAGCAACCCATAATCAATTCTATTTTAGTAGAATGAGAATGAGCAATCATTTCTAAATAATGTTGTATTCAATTTATATAATAGTGGTACTCTACCTTAATCAATCTTAAATTGGATCATTAGTTAGTGAAAATAGTCACTAATTAAATACTCCTGATTTTTACTTGTATCATGAGATTAAATTTCCTAATGATATTAATTATGATGATTGGATACATTGAAATATTTCTGTTTTCAAGTTCACTGCAATGGGGAGAGCTCACTATAAATGGAAAGGTTTTATAATCTATTGTCACTATTGTTAAGTAGCTGCAATATTGTTTTATGATTATGAATCAGACAACCCAGGTAAAATCAGAAAATCAATTTAAATGTTAACACTTCATTGATCTATGATGAATGCAAATTGGGACTTTTAAGTCTGTATTCAGGAAATACATAATTCTAGAACATTAGGTCTGCATGTATCCTTAGGAATATATCCTGAATAGAATGCCCACATTTTGTAACTGAATAGTAGGGCCCTGTGTACTATAGTTTGCCTAAAATTAAAGTTAGAAGGTGAGTGGAAACAAAATCATATTTCCTGACTCTCAACCTCTACTTTTAGCAGTGCTTCATTCAGTCCTCTTTATATTAATGCATTTACCTGGCTTAGAAGTCATCCCTCCTGTTTTTCAATATAGCCAAGCCAGCTCCTCCTTTGGCCCTGGGCTGTAAGATTGGCTGCTCTGTAGGGCAATTGTTCTACCTTCTACAGGATACTGGAAAAGCTATGATTCTTGCTTGTCCCACTAATCTTTTCTCATACTAACAACTTTAAGAAGGTTTGAGACTCCCTGAAACAATGTATTTTCCACAGATATCTTGATAAACCATCAAAAGACCATCTCGGTTTTTATACCCTCACATTTAGGGGAGAAGTTATTCCACGTGAGGTAGAATGAATACTATAGGAGTGCAAAAAATAGCTTTTCTCCCACCGTCTAAGTTCTTCTAGCTGGGCTAATAATGAAATTATCATGGGGCAGAATGACAGAAGGAAATGTCCAAAGTTTATTATGAATGTACAGGCAGAGGAGTCATATGATATGAGATCCAAGGACTGACTGGACTGTTGAGATTTATATGTCATTCTGGAGTTAAGAAACTGAGGGTGGGGGTTAGTGGTTTGGGACTTGAAAATTCAGGAAAGAAATTCACATGGACATGGAAAAGCAAAAGTTCAGTAAACAGATGTTGGGCCATTTTTATCAATGGGACACAGAGAGGACTTTGGACAAATGAGCATTGCTGGGTTCTATCACTCACTGGTTCATATTACACTGTAGCTACCTTTGATGATATCTTCCTGCCTGTTGCTGGTCCTCTATCTAAATTCCTTTGAGTCACTTAGGGTAAGGTCAAAGGTTTTTCTGGAGCCTTTCATTCCTTAATAACCAGCTCAAAATTAGTACCCCCAAATGCAAATTTTGTGGTAAAATATTGCTTCCCTTCAATACCAAGAGAAGAGAAAAACAGAAGTTATAGTTGAAAGAAAAAGGAAAATTGATAATTGATTGAAAATGCTCTGAGTAGTAACATGCTTGATAGTATTTTTAAAATTATTATGATTTCATGTTAAATATCACCTACTTTAGCATGTGCAAGAGTTCTACATTTTTAACCACTTTTCTTTACATGAAATGCACAAATCTTTGTATGTAACAGGAAATACACTTAATGTCCTTGGCATTGTAAAATATACTAGTTTTAGACAGATATGATGAATTTCAACGGCATTATAAAGAAAACAGCTGCACAAGACAACATGGTTCTGAGAGAAAGTGAGAGGGTTAAACACTCCTTAATTTCTCCACTTTGGCAAACTTCCCAAGGCTTTTTACTGGGAGACTGTTTATGTTTTTTGGCAGGTGGATGCAAATTTACTCTTCATAAAGGAATTAATTTACTAAGGTATGGCACAGCTCTTTTCTATTCTGGTAATGGAATATTCATCACAAAACAAGTGGTGCTAATTCAGCCGATTACTCCATTTACTGGCCAATAATGAACACGCTATTCCTATCAAAAAAAGGAAGAGTTAAAAAATCTACATTTTATTTAGTTACTACTGCTGAGATAACTTTAAAAAGCTTCAAAACATTCAATGAAATTTACTAAAATAATGTTTATTCAGTAACAATAGGATTTAAGCTTTAATCTCTTTAGGAAATGGAGATTTTAAGTTAACATTTATTTAGTCACTGCAACAAAACCTCTGATCTTAGCAAGGCTGACTATTTGTGTGAATTTAGTAGTTTGGTGAAACTAAAAATTATTGTGGGTATTTCCTCAATTTTTAAACTTATTTAAGATAAGTGATTCATTTTGGGAACTGTTTCAACAGAATTTTGTTTTAGGAATTTTAATTATGTACTTTGGAATTGTGCAAGGAGGTTACTTAATTATTCTTTCTAAAAGTTAATTTAAAAAGTGACTAAATATTAGAAGTCACTAAAATATTTCCTGTTTGTTGTAATTATTTGTTCTTTCATCACTTAAGTATGCTATGATAACTATTATTTCTGTTAAAAATAATGAAATGATTGACAGTGGAGAGGCCATCTCTGATCATCCTTTAAATAAAGCAAATGTGTACCTAACGCATCCCCACACTCACCCCCATTGTGCAGTGGAAAAATAGGCGGATTGAGTGCAACGTGGTTGCTGAAAGGTGAGACCATCAGCTGAATGACAGGACTGGGCCCATGTTTTGCCTTCTAGACATGCAATTGGAGAGTATGAAGGTTTCTGTGAAGAAACTGGCTTGAAAAGTTTCACAAATTTTTCCACTTAGAAATCTGTGAATTAAGTGGTCAATTCCCCATGAAAATATCCTTATGGAAATTGACCAACAGGGGAGGCTCACACAGGCTCCACTCAACAAATTGTTGTCTATGAACAGAGTGAGATCATCACTAATTGAAATGTGTAAAATAAACTATGAAGACCAAACTAACAGAGAACAAGACAATGGAGAGGAAACAGAAACAGTGCCAGAATAAAAATACAAGCGATCAGAGTGAGAGGGGAGGGCATGTGCATATGGGTTTTAGGTTGCACTTGGATATACAGGATGTAATAGAATTCCGAGAATGCTAAATTCTAATTTTTCACTATGGGCTGTAAATAGTCCACATCTAAAATTTAAATACCAAGGAGAAACCCTGTAATTATGTTCTTCAGAACTGTGGATGGAACTAGGAGACTCTCCTTCTACCCAAAATCCAACTCAAACAGTTGAAAGTACTTGTCTCAGGAGGATGGACCAGGAATTATGTTTTTTTCTCCATTATCTACTGTATTTTTCAGACTATAAAACACACTGGACCATAAGATGCACCTAGGTTTTAGAGGAGGAAAATAGAAAAAAAAATTTGAAGGAAAAAAATGTGGTAAAATATTTAATAGCATAAATAACATAATATTTCACCAATGTAAGTGTAAACAGCCAGGTAAGCTACATTCAGACTATTAGATGCACCCCCATTTTCCTCCCAAATTTGGAGAGGAAAGGTGCATCTTATAGTCCAAAAAATATGGTATTTTATGTAGATATTAGCAATGCAGAAAGAGGGATTTGTAATGCAATTAAATGGCTTGTAATATATGTAATGGAGAAGGCTGAGCATAAAGTAACCAATCAGATTTCTAGAAATATATTAATTGCTGTAGCTATTTCCTGATGGTTTAAGGTTGTACTGTGGGAAATAAGGGATGTGGGGATAAGTGGAATTATGTAACAATTCCTTTCCCTTCTAAGAAAATCAGAAATGGAGGGAGAAAGTCATGTCAGCTAGCTTGCTGTGTGCTCCAAAGGATTACTGAGTGGCACTGAGAACAGAAACCATTTGGATTGGAAAAAGTAATAAATTAGAGAGAATCAGTCTACAGATGAATAACCCTTTTATGTGGAAGAAGACATGTACCCTTCAAGATTTGTTCCGTAAGATATTTATAGAGGTAGTTCTGTGAGAATCCTGTGACTTGTAACCTTCATTTCACAACATGTCAAGCATTCTGGTCCTGTGAATCTGCCAAAGAAAGTTGAAGCAGTCTACATCTAAGCTAAAATGAATTTTTAATTTGTGAACTCCAGGGACTAGCAGCCCTCCAAGAACACACACTAGGCACTTGGAATACTGTCTAGTTCCTGTGTCCTGCCCACATCTGAATCCAACACTAGTGAGGGAAATGGCGTCAATGGGACAGGCTTAAGTAAATCACATTCATTTCTTATATCTGGGAGGGAAACTGTCTTTTCAAAGGACATTGGTGTTATGTGTGAGGAAGAAGGGATGAGTGGCTTCAAGAGAGGTTCTGTCATTATCATATTTGTTAAGTAGTTAAGTGTTTACCTCCTTCTTTCAGGTACTCAATAGTTCTCATTTCATTTCTCTGACCACAGGAAATTATATAAGTATTTAGGATGCTGCTTAAAAGTAGTAGAAATATTATGGCATTTCTGCCTTTTAATTTTAAACATGTTTGTTTGAAGTTGATATGTTTTTCCATTTAAAACAAATATTTTTCTGTTTTTTTTTCAGTTATTTTATTTTATTGTTGTTCAAGTACAGTTGACTACCTTCCCCCTGACCCACGTCTTCCCCCACCCCAGACATCCCCACCTCCCTCCCCTAATTTCACTTCCCCTCGGTTTTGTCCATGTGTCCTTTATAGTTGTTCCTGAAAACCCTTTACCCTTTAAGGGTTTGTTTTTTAATCAGATATGAATTTTGAATTTGATTATTTCTTATACCTATCATAATTTTACAAGTTTTCCACTCTACATATTGTTTGTTTATTTCCTCTTAGTATGAAGAGACTATTAATAAATTTATGTTGTTGAGACAGTGATTTGTCACATAATTAGGTATTAATCAAGGTGTATTCTCTATTTTGTGTGTAGGATTTATAGTTTGTGTAAATATGCAAGATTTATCTGCAATTGTTTTCAATTAATGTATACTAGTTTATGGTTTTTATATCAAAGTTATCCTATTATGCTAGTTCAACAAATTGAGAATTGTTCTTTCTTTATGTTTTATAAAAGTTTAAATGACAAAATAATTGTGAACACCTTCAAAGTTGAAAAAGACTGCAACAAATGTGAACCTGAGAACTTTTCAAAGTTTTTTTTAATGTCAACAATTTATTCCACAATTATAGTTCTGTTTATATCACAAATTTTATGGAGTTATGCTGTTATATACTCTTTTTAAAAATTCAGCTATTTAAACTAGATTTTAATATGTTGGTGTAAGATGTGATGTATTAAATAATACTTTTATTTTATCTTTATTATTTGATTATGTACTGTTTTTATTTTTAAAGATTTTATTTATTTATTTTTAGAGAGGGGAAGGGAGGGAGAAAGAGAGGGAGAGAAACATCAATGTGTGGCTTCCTCTCACGCGCTCCTTACTGCGGACCTGGCCCACAACCCAGGCGTGTGCCCTGACTGGGAGTAAAACCGGCGACCCTTTGGTTTGCAGGCCAGTGCTCAATCCACTGAGCCACACCAGCCAGGGCTTTATTTTTAAATTTATATATTTGTATTCTAATTTTAGTTGATTAGAGGGCTAGAAGAATATAGTACAATACATTGTATACTTGAGCTAGTATATTTGATTATTTTAGATTCTTTTTCCTTCTAGAAAGAAAGATAGTAAGTTTATAAGAATATCAAAAAACTATCAAATTTCTCTCAAATTGTCTTTTACTTTATGTACTTTTTCTGCATACACTTGAGGGTATGATAAAGGAACAGCGAAGGAGCAGTAGTACATCATGTTTAGAAATATGGCCTGTGGGTATAGATGTGGTTAAAGCCCAGCCCTTGTACTTACCGACTCTGGAACTTTGAGGAAACTACATCATCTCTTTCTGCCTTCCTTTTTTCAATTGGAAAATTGATTTTATAATGGCACCTAACTTTCAGGAGTGAATGAATACATGTAAAGAAATTTAAAAAGTACTATCATTATGTGTAATTTCAAAAAATACTGAGAAAATCAAGACATTTAGCTTTAATGCAGATTATAGACTTCATCAATAATTATGGTTGTCTTTGTCCTATGTATGGATTTATTTTTTAACCTTAGATTGCAATTTGCCTGATATTTATGTCTCCCTTTCTGTTTTTGTTGTTGTTGTCGTCATTATGCCATTCCTTACTCTACCTTCAGGGTTGGCCCACGGCAACAGGAACCGGAACACTGGCCAGCTCCAGGGCTGTGGTTGCTGGAAGGCAAGCAGGATTTCATAATGGGCAGACCCGAAGAAACATGCACATGTGAATTTATGGTATGGATTACATGTAACTTGAACAGAATACTTGAGAGAAGGCAAAGGGCAGTAAATGCTGAATTGTCTCTTGAGAGCACAGGTTCAACATTTCTGTATAAGTGATGTGCTTCTTCTTTGGGATGTTTCTTCTCTGTCTTGGTGCAACTCCTCTCCATTCACCATTTGTTGCCCCACCAATAATTTTATTACTGTATTATTCAGGGCATAGGGTTTGTAATATTCCTTTTTACCCTTCCATTGTCCAGGGGTTGGTTCTCTAGTGATGCCACTTAACTTCATTTCTGTTAGTAATTTATGTCCTTTCTTTCTCTTAGACTGACCAAAGGCTTATCAATTTTACTGATCTTTTCAAAAACCCAGCTTTTTGCTTTTATTGATTTTCTCTATAATTTCATGTTTTCAATTTTAGTGATAACTTTTTCTATTATTTCTTTTTTTTCTATTCACTTTGTATTTAATTTACTTTTCTTTTTCTAGTTTATTTTTTAAGTGGAAACTTAAAGAGTTGATTTTAGTTCTTTCTTCTTTTCCATTATATGCATTCAATACTGTAGTTTTCTCTCTTGGCACTGCTTTTACTGATTTCACAAATTATGAAAAATTGTGATTTCATTTAATTTAAAATATTTTAGCCCTGGCTGGTGTAGCTCAGTGGATTGAGTGCGGGCTGGGAACCAAAGGGTCCTGGTTCGATTCCCAGTCAGGGCACATGCCTGGGTTGCAGGCCAGGTCCCCAGTGAGGGCCATGTGAGGAGCAACCATACATTGCTGTTTCTCTCCCTCTCTGTCTCCCTTCCCCTCTCTCTAAAAATAAATAAATAAAATCTTAAAAAAAATAAAATATTTAAAATTTTTTCTTGAGATTCTTTTTTTTTGACCCATGTATTCCTTAGAAGCATGTTGCTTAATCACTGTATGTTGTGGGATTTCCAGTTATCTTCCTGTTACTGGTTTATAGTTTAATTTCCTTGTGCTCTGAGTGCAGTCCTTATGTAACAATGGCCTTTCAACATCATTGGATGGGATTAGCCATGCGTTACCTAAGGAAATGGTAATTGCCTTCCCTGCTGCAGATGCCATGCAAGACATCAGTGATTCTTCCCAGGACCCATCCCTACCATCCTTCTTTGCTTCAAGACTTATAATTAGACTCAAGTTCTAACAAGGTCCTAAAGGTGAGGTACAAAGTGTGACCCATGAGGAAGTGTGCTACACTCAAAAATAACTACTTGAGTTTTCCAATTTATGCAAGCAGACTTCTGTGGACCATGTGTGAAGACAGATACTATGGGTGAGGGATAATGGTGAAATGGGCATTGGGTCAGGCCTAATTTATTGATATTGGCCTACTTGGCAGAGATTCTTCATTTACTGTTGCAACTTGAATAGTTTGTTTGTTTGAAAGATGGATCAAAAGGTGGCCCACTATAAGTGAATTGAAAGTGCCAGATTTCCTTTGGTTTAATATAGAAGAAGGGATACCATGGCTTAGAGAGATTGGAATATTATAATGGACTTACCACTTACAGCCAACTCACTCACACTGGGAAGGTCCAGAAGACACACCTTTCACCAACTTAACAATGGTTTGACTTACACTTTTTTTTACTTGATGATGGTGTGAAAGCAAAACAAATAATAAATTATGTAAGCTATTTAACACTTTACTATAAAATAGGCTTTGTGTTGGATGATTTTGCCCAACTATAGGCTAATGTAAATTGTCTAAACATGTTGAAGGTAGGCTACGCTAACCCAGGATGTTTGGTATGTTAGCTGTAGAAAATATGTTTTAGATTTGTGTTATTTTAAATTTAGAGTGTATTTATTGGGATATAGTCCCATCATAACTCAAGGAGCATCTGAATTTGAGAGATAAATTTGTGAGGAAGCCCCACCATCTTTGAGGAGCTCCATGGTTATTCCTCTCTCTAGGCCAGACCTTGCAATGGGAAGCACAGACACTGAATAGGAAAATCTAGATTATTTCTCTTCCTTTAAATCTGTTAGGATATGTTCTATGGCACAAAATGTGACCTCTTTTGGTGAATGTTTTATGTGAGCTTGAGAAGGATATGTATTTGCTATTGTTGGATGAAGTAATCCTAAATACTAATTATAGCCAGCTGATAGATGGAAATGTAGGGTTCCACCATGTCCTTACTAATTTCTGCTCACTGGACCTGTCTATCTCAGAAGGAGAGGTGTTAAAATCCCCAACTATGAGAGTGGATTCTTCTATTTTTTTTTTTTTTTTTAGTGTATTAGTTTCTACTTCGCATATTTTGAGATTTTTTGTTAAGACACACATATGTTAAGGATTGTTTTGTCTTCTTGAAGAACTGACTACTTGATCATTAAGTAATGCCTTTGTTTATCCCTGATGGCTTTCCTTACTTTGAAGTTGGCTCTGTCTGAAATTAATATAGCTAGCCCGGGTTTCTTCTGATCATTGTCTATTTGTCTTCATGCATTCACTTTTAACCTATAAGTGTCTTTATATTCAAAGTGCATTTTTGTAGGCAATGTATTGTTTGGTCATGATTTTTAGATCCACTCTGACGTTTTCTTCTAATTGGTGCAGACAGACCGTTGATGCTCAAACTGCTTATTGATATAGTTGCATAAATATCTACCATATTTTTGTACTGTTTTCTACTTGTTATTTTTTCTATTTTGGCCTTCTACTCTTTTTTCTATCTTTTGTAGTTTTGAGTATTTAACATGGTTCCCTATAATTCCTGTCTTAACATCTTGGCTATACATTTTTAACCTTAAATGCCACCACTTGTGATATACATTTACAGCTAGCCCGAGTCCGTAATCATAATTATTTTAAATTGCCCTCCTGATTGTTCCATTATGTGCATCATATCTGAGTCTGGTTTTGATGAATGCTTTATCTCTTTGGAGTATGCTTTTTCTTGTTGGTTTTATGCCTCTTCATTTTAAAATGAAAACGAAAGATATTGTGAAAGAAAGTAAATGATAAGGTAAATAACTTTTATGCGTAGAGATGATGGTTCTATGTCCCTTTCCAGGCCTTTAGAAGCCGGCTGACTTGAGGAGTGGTGTTCCTATGAATACCCTTAGTGTGCCACAGGTTTTAAGTTCCTCTAGTGATACCTTATCGTTCCGGAGGGACCTGGTTTTCCAGGAGTCATGGTCTGAATTTGTGCTCCCTTCTGGTTTGGGTCTTTCGTCGGTGCTGCTCTCCACAGTCAATCTGTCTCTTTCATCTCTCCTGGCTGCCTTCTGTTATTATTTTTACACAAGTCTCATTGGCCTGACAGCGGGGGCTGGGGCACAAAGTGTATACGCAGGTTCTAATTAAGTCTCACTCTTCAGCACTGGGTCTCTGCATCAGGGCACATTCGCACAGGCCCATCCTCCAACTCTAGTGCTGGGCAGATTCAATATCTCTGCCCTTCCCCCGGTCAGTACATTGTTTCTCAGGTTTCATTCCCCCAAGGAAATTCGTTTCTACCAGTGCCTTAAAATGGCTTTTTGTTTTGTTTTGTTTTGTTTTGTTTTGTTTTTTTTTCTTCTCCTGTAAATGAAGGCATGGGCTTGTGGATGAAACTGAGGGGAAAGGATAGTTTTGGGGGCTGTTAAGGATGGCTGCTCTGGTCTCATAACTAACAATGCAAGGAAAGCTCTCGGAGGCTCTCTCCCAGGTTCCCTGTAAGCACCAGGTGTGGGTCATGGGAAACAAGCATACAGAATATGACTGCTTTCGGTCTGTGGCCTCTAGAGGCTTTATATGCAGTGCTTATCTCAGGTGATTCAGTTGTATGTATAACACTGATTGGCTTATATGAATTTAGTGATGTTCAGGTCCTATTTCTCACTGCAGGCAGCTATCTTTCTTTAAATTTATGATTACATGGTTGCCATAAAACATTTGTTTTCTCATGAGTTTAAAAATGTCATTAATTCACAGTTTCTCCAAGTTTTTCCTGTTATAAATGTGCACTCTTTATATCTCTGAGCTTTATTTTTTTATTGTATTCATGAATTGTCTTCCTAGAAATTATATCACTCAGATAAGTTGATAAATTAATAGCATTAACATTATTTAGAGGACACATAAAAGAAAGGGGATGTGCAAAAGAGAAGGCATTGGGGTGCTTTAGAGAGCCTAGGAAGAGAAATTAGGATTAAAATATTACTTTCAATATTTTCTATAATTGTGGGTGAAAGGAATTTCCACCAGTGACTACAAAATACTTTGTTCTAATTCCTGTTAGTCTGTATTGTACTAATTTATTACATTGTGGCCATTTATTAATGATAACCTTGAACTACCAGTAAATGTTAACTGATGTCTGTTCCCTCTGAAACTGTAAAAGGAACTGAGTGAGCCATGAGCGTGAAAGATAAATTCCTCATCTACAAAGTTCATTTGGCATCTCTTCTCTCATAGGAAACAACATTTAGAAACAGAGATCCTGGTCACCTTGAGAGAAGATGTTGGACGCTTTCATTATTGCCCTAAAGCATTTTTATTTTGAAAGTTCATCTGACATTAAACTGGGCACCAGCCCTCTGATTGGCATGTCCAGCATCCACATTTCCCTCTCCTGTGAACCCCAGGGCAACTGGGAATTTAACCAACCACTGCCTAAGCATTAACATTGCTCAGAGTAATCAAATACAGGCATAATGATCACTTTTCAGTTGTGAGTCAGTTTACTTTTCAGCAATAGGAAATTGCCATCGAATCAAGGTATAATATCCTACTTTTCCACTATGTCGTGTACTTTTTAAAATATCAAATGTAGAAGCATATGCCCCCAAGGTTCAGTGATGTCCCGGGAGTAAAAGCACAGTTTCAGGAGCTGTATTGCAGATTTTCAGCCTTAAAAGTGGCATTTACAGCACTGGAGTGATGTGTTATTGATCCACTCATAGGCCACTCTTATTCTTCCATTTCTCTATCTTCTTTCTGTATTCTGGCCAAATCTTAAAACCTACATCTCATTATGGTCAAGATTATCTCTCTAGTGAACATGATAAGATGTAGCTTATTTTAGGACATGAACCTAGCGAATGTTTTGAATATATGGATGTTAGCCAAGGCTTTGCCCTTAATATTGTCTCCTCCAGTTGTGTGTGTGTGTGTGTGTGAGAGAGAGAGAGAGAGAGAGAGAGATAGAGACAGAGACAGAGAGACAGAGAGACAGAGAGCCAGAGAGACAGAGAGAGAGTGAGGTGAGGAGGGAGTCAGGGAGGGGGAGGGAAGGAAGATGGGAGAGAGAGAGAGAAAGAGATGTGTTTTTTAGTTTACTCACAATCTGTGATCAAATGGAAAGTTCTTTTAAGAGGGATAAGACCAGGAAACTAAAGACAAAACCTTAAAATGTCAGCATAACTGATTTTGTACATTTGTTTAGACAGATTTCTCAAAGAGGTTGTGGTGTGAGTGGCCTTTGTTATAGATTTCTGTCTTAGTACCTTAAGATGTTTGACATCCTAGCCCTTGCATTTTCAAGGTAACTTTAAAACTTATTGTAAAGATTGAGATTGGTTTTTCTAATCCTAACATATATCATGTGTTGTTTTGTTATTGGACTTACCATTTTCGTGTGTGTCTGTGTGTGTTTCTGTAGGTATCCTTTACATATTATTATTTTTTTTGTATTCTTTTTTTTAATTACTTTATTGTTGTTCAATTACAGTTATTTGCATCCTCTCCCTCCCCTCCCCCCTCCCCCCACCTCCCCCCCAGCCTCCCACCTCCCCCTTAGCTCCCTCCATGTGTCCTCTACAGTGATTCCTGAAAACGCCTCTCCCCATTGTCCCCTCCCCACTCCCCCACGGCCATTGATCCTTTACATATTATTTTAATGCTTAAATGTATTGATGTGACATTAGTTAATAAAATTAAATACATTTCAAGTGTATAATTCTATAATACATAATCTGGATATCACATTGTGTGTTCACCACCCGAAATCAAGTCTGCTTCCATCACTGTGTGTTTCATTCCCTTTACCCACTTCTACATCCCCCAGCTCCCGCCCTGCTAGTAACAACCATATTGCTTCCTGTGTCTATGCATTTTACTTTGTTGTTCTTCTTTGTTCATTTGTTGCTTTCAGTTTTATATCCCACATGTTTCTGTGCTACAGATTCTGTTACTTTTGTAGGTGCATACAAAATTAATTTCATTTGGTATAATGCTGTAATATCTAACTTTCTATCAAATTGATATTTTTAAATGTATTGCAAACTTACCAATATAAAAGATAATTCCTATAGTATATGCCAATGAAATGAATGCAAGTTTACTATCAGAAGCCTTGGGTTTAGTTATCAGTTCTACTTCTATATCTGTGTTAAAATGATGTAGTTGTGTATCTTTTTAAGAGCCTTGGTTTTCTCATCTGCAAAATAGTAACAGCACTCTCCTTCCACTTCACAAAAGTTCATTTTAAATACCTTAGTAATGTATGTAAAAAATTTTAAACTGTATATTTACCTTAATGTTTTCATTATTTAAATTACATAGTTAAATGAATAGGTAAATGTGTAGATGTCTATGGTACACATTTTATAACACAAAGTGAAATTTTACTTAGTGGTCCTACTTGGAAATGGGTGAAGACAATAAGGAGATATTTTTAGCAGAGTGGAGTTTCATTCCACTGGAGGTAATAACAATAAATAAGATACTTCAAAAATTGTAAGCAAATTGAAGGAAAATAAGGGTAAATTGCAAGTGAATTAATAGGGTTGGGTGGAAGCTCCTGTAGATTAAGTAGCAGGGAAGCTCTTGGAGAGTGTGATATTTGAGTAGAGAGCTAGATAACGAGGGCAAACATCTAGCAGAACAGCTTTCCAATGGGAACATGCTTACCCTAGACCAGGACCAGTAAGAACAGTGAGTTGAAATCACTGTGAGGTGGAAGGATTATGGGATGAAGAAATGGGAGACAGGCAAGATCCAGAAAGATAATGAACAATAATGGGACACTGAATATTCATAGATACTTAGAAGCTAATGTAAGGATTTCGAACTTTATTCCAAACTTTGTAGGAAGCCATTTGCAAGTCCTAGTCAGATTTAAAGGTGATAAGTGAATATTGCAAAAGTTCATGCAAGAAATGATGAGAATATATGGCAAGATGGTGTAATTGATATATAGAAAAAGGAACAGATTACAGATGTGTTTATTTTTGGAATGAGAGAAAAAAGAATAATCAAAAATTACTTCTAGTTTTTTTTTATTTGACAGCCTAAACTGAGTATCATTGAAGCGAAAGCATTTATATAAAGAAATTATCAATATCAGATACATTTTGAACATGAGTTGTACTTTTTCTTTTTTTAAGATTTTATTTATTTATTTCTAGAGAAAGGAGAAGGAAGGGAGAAAGAGCAATGCATGGTTGCCTCTCACATGGCCCTCAATGGGACCTGGCCCGCAACCCAGGCATGTGCCCCGACCGGGAATTGAACCGGGACCGCCTGGTTCCCAGCCCGCGCTCAATCCATTGAGCCACACCAGCCGGGCAATGAGTTGTACTTTTTAAGCAGAAAAGTTACGTGCTTAGATATACAGAAAAAGCTGAGCAAACATTTATTTTATTTATGACTTTTTTGCTACAAGAATCACTCAGTTTGGATACCAGTGCCCTCTAAGTGATCTACAGTGAATTCTGGTCATTGGCGTTGAAGTTGCTTTATTTGTCAGAAAAGACCAGAGTTTAGTCTGTGATTACCATGGAGGTGGAGTGCTAGGAGGGATATAAATATTACTTCTTTCTAAATACATATAATTAATGGGAAAATATGTATATATGTACATATAATTATCAACATAGATAAATAAGGCTTATATCAAAATGAGCTCAGTAAATATTCACAGTTTCTTGAAGCAATGAACTATCTAAAGTGTCTTGAGATGTGAGTAGGAAAACTTTGTTCTGGACTTGATGGATACAGTTCACACTGGCAAGCGGAAACTTGTTTATCAGGCAACATAGAGATGGTAGATTTCAGCACAGTCATGCAATTATGTTAAATACAAGTGATCTGAGAGTCTCAATTAAAAGGAAGATTTAAAAAAATTGACTATATGCTACCCAAAAATACTTATTAAAAATATGAAGATACAAATGAGCTAAAAATGGAAGGAATTGGAAAAGATACCATGCCAAGAATAAAACAACAAAAAGCTGGAGTGACTTTATGAATCTCAGATGAAATAGATTTTAGTACAAAGAATCTTATCAGATTCAAGAGTATAATTTTATAATTATTTTAATTCTTCTAGAAGGTATTACAACCTTAAAAGTCCAGGCACCTAATAACTGAACTTTGAAATACAAAGATGCAAAACTGATGGATTTGAAAACAGAAATAGACAAGTTCATAATTATAATAGATTATTTTAACAACTTCCTAATAATTAATGGAACAGGAAGACAGAAAACCAGAGTTTATAAAAGGCATGAGCAGCAATCTGATCCAACCAGTACTAATTGGTATTTATAGAAAGCTCAGACTAATGACCACAGAACTCACTTTCTTTTCAAGGGCATGCAGAACATTTATCAAGATAGACAATTTGGAGTAATAGAATCAGTCTAATAAAATAAAAGGCTTCAAGTTATGCAAAGTATATCTTTGATCAATAGGTAATAAAGTTAAGAAGCAAATAAAATAAAAATACAGAAAATCATTATTTGGAAACTCATTAACAAATTTATAAATAAATCATGGATCAACAAAAAATAAAGGTGAAAATTATAGAGTATTTAACCAAATTAAAATGACAACATGAAACAATAATTTCTCTGATTGCAGTAAATTAAAAGTAGATATTAATAACAAGAAATATGAAATCCCCTAATGCTTGGAAATGAACACACTCATAAAAATTTGTTGGTTCCTAAAATAATTACGAGAGAAACTAGAAAATATTTTAATTGAATGATGATGAAAATAAAACATAATCAAAGTTATGAGATGACACTAAAGCAGTGTTCAGAGGAAAATATTATAACATTAAGACACATTAGAAAAAAATAAAGTTTTCAAATCCAATGAAGTTTGCTTAAAGTATAAGAAGCTAGGCAAAATGAAACAGAAAATTAAACCCAAAGCCAACAGAAAGAAGAAAACTAAAAATAAAAGAGGAAATCAATGAAATAGAAAACAAGAAAGCAATAGAAAACAATCAATGAAATTAAAAGCCAGCTTCTTTTAAAAAATAATAACATTGATAAACATTTAATCTCACTAATCAAGAGAGAGAGCAATTGCATGTACCTGAAATGAGAGATGTGACATTATTACAGAATTATTATAGACAATTCAGAAATTGTAAGGATAATATGGTAATATTATAAACAAATCTTTGCCAGTTAATGGCATACCTCAGATTATATAAACAAAAATATAAACTACCAAGCCCTAATAAGTTTTTTGAAAAAAATGTATGAAATGAATTTTAAATTTATGTGGAAATGCAAAGGAACTAGATTAGCTAAAACACTTTTGAACAAGAATAAAATGGGAGTATATTATCTAATGTAAAGATTTATTATAAAAACTACATGATTCAAGAGAGTGTGGTATATCATAATCATCATTATACAAATTAATGGAACACAATACAAAGTCCTTGATCTACCATCAATGGTAAATTGATTTTTGACAAAGATGCCAAGATTATTCAATGGAGAAAAAAAATCATCTTTTCAAAAAGTGGCACTTGAACACTAGATATCTGTGTGATGAGAGTAAACCTCAGCTCTTATTTTTTCATGAGTAATATATTCCAAACCAGTGATTATTTATAGAATAGATAGATAAGGATACAATTGATGATAAGAAATAAAATAATCCAAGTGAAAATGTACCAATAATTTTATACATCAGAAAGATGTAAATTGAGACCTCAAATAGACACCATGTACGCATCCACTGAAGCGGCTGAAGGAACAGAAGGCCTGAGTGTCGGGTGCTGCGAGGATTTGGAGCATCTGGAATATACGCACTGACGGTGGGAATGCAAAACAGTACGTTCTCTCTAAGAAAGCTATCTCATAAAATTAAATATACATTTACCTCCAGATTTTAACAATTTTGAATAATACTGTTACAAACATCTAAGCACATGTGGTTTGACTTTTTCAAGTTAGCATGCTGTTTTAGAGATTGATTCATAGTGCAGTGTTTTGCCCAAGTAGTATTTTATGGAAATATTAGACAACCTATCAGGAAAAAATAATCCATACTGTATTATCACCTGTTTATACATATTCCAAATATATGAATTAAAAGTTGGCAATAAAAAGGAAATCCAGAATCATGTTTCTGTGTATTTTATTATCTGAGTATTTTATAAAACTACTAGGCACAAACTAAGTAATAATGTAGAACACTTGAACGACACTATCCATGAACTTGGTTTAGTGATAGTTATAGAGTGTTGCCCCAAATGCGGAATCCATATTATTTCTAATTACATGCAGAAATAGTCAATAGACTGGATCATGGAAGATCTTGTTCAGTATCAAAGAACTGGAAACACAAAACATATTCTGTAGTGATAATGGTATGAAATTATATATCTCTTAAAGTATTGATAAAATCCATAAATGTGTGACAATTTAAAAACATGACTGTAATAAACAATGAGTCAAAGTTATGAGAGAATTCAGAAAATATTTTAAGCTGATAAAGAAAAGTATTTGTTGATTGAAATTAAAAACTTAATGATGGAAATTTTTAATATTGGTAACTAAATTTTAATGTAAATGTCTTATATTAGAAAAGAAATATTGAATTACTTACACTTCGAAAATAGAAGCTATGGGACAGAAAAGAAAATTAAACCTAAAGAGATGTTATCATAAAAATAAGGGTGAAAATCAGTGATATAAAAATAGAGAATATTTTTAAAAATTAAGTTAAACATTTGACAAAAAAATTCCGAGATGTAAGGGACAGAAAGAGATTAGTCAGTTAACAGCTAGAGTGCAAAACCACCAAAAGACTGCTCACACCACTTAGCACATGGAGGAATTATTAAATTAACTTACAGGTGGCTATTTCTGAGATTGTCTGAAAAAAAGAGAATAGCCAGGTGCCCTATGACCCCAGGGGCCTTCACTTCTTTACACACAGCTGTACAGGCTGCTGAGCATATCTCAGAACTAACTCCTGCTTCACCTACTGTCATCTATTGTATCTATAGCTCATGCAAATTCTTTCAGAATGGCTCACATCTTTCTCCCCTCTATTTGTTGTATAAAAACACTTGCAAAACTCTGGAATGGCAGACATGTTTTTCTTTTCTACCTAGTCACTCTGTTGGCAGATTAGACTCCACGTCCAAAGACCAGACTTCTTCCTTTTCTCCCCCTCCTCCTTCTCCTCTTTTCTATTTCTTCTCTTTCTCCTCTTTCCCCCTTCCCCTTCTTCTTCTTCTTCTTCCTCCTTTTCCTCTTCCCCTCCCCTTCCTCTTCCTCCTCCTCCTTCTTCCTGTTTTTCTTCTTCTTTGCTAGCAATGGCCTCATAAACTCCTGCTTTAAAAAAAAGGCTTCCGCAGTGATAGTTAATTTTTGTGTTTAACATATTAATGTTGATGGTATTGATAAAATTAATAAGCTCATGATGGCAAAGTAAAAATGCAAATAACACTATCAAAGGATCCTATAGACATTAAAATGAAGTTAAAGCAATATAAGCAGTAGACATATTACTGATATAATCACACCATACTATACACTCAAACAGATTTTGTTGGGTGAAGGGAACTAGGCACAAAATTATGCCCTGTGATTGCAGTTATAAAAGTTCTAAGAATAGGCAAAGCTAATCTATGGTGATAGTAATCAGAAAGTGGTCACCTCTGAGTGAGGGACTTACTGGCAATTGACACAAGGTAACTTTTTGAGATGATGGGAATGTGCATTATCTTTTGAATGGAAGATACGTATGTTTAATCAAGTATTAAAACTCACTGGGTGGAGCCCCAAGGTCTTGCATTTTATTTTATAAAAGTTATACCCTAAATAAAAGAAAAGCTGTTTTCAGTTAACTCCACCTCACTTTCTATCATTATATATTATGATTTATTAGTCTCGTTGTTATTAATATTCTTATGTTTTATTTTTATTATTATTTTTAATGTGTGTGTTCATATTGTTAACAGGGTTGACATTAATGCAATGGAAATAAGAATATTTCTAGTATAAAGATCCAAACTGTGGTTGATTCTTGCTATGGTGTAAATATTTACGTACTCCCAAAGTTAATTCATTAAAATCCTAACCCCCAAGGTGATGGCATTAGTCGGTGGGACCTTTAGAAAGTGCTTAAATCACGAAAGTAGAATAGTGCTCTTGTAAAAGAGGCTCCAGAGAGATGGTGAGCCCCTCCTGCCATATGAAGACATAGTGAAATGCCCAGTCTGTGAAAGGGACCAAAGTTTTGTCACCCCAAGACTATGCCTTTTGGAATATTGATTTTTAACTGATTACTTAGAAACAAGACTGAGAAAGAATGCTTGACTCTCCCCCTTCTTTCCTGCCTTAGAGCTTTAGCTAGAAATGCATGTTCCAAGAAGGGAATCTTAACATATACACCTTAACAACAGGTAGGAAAGCTCTAGGTGATGACCTGGTAAATATTTCCACCCTCAACTTTCCATGTCCCATTGTTTCTGGGTTGCCTGGGGAGAATTTGCCTCCCATTTGTATTTGGCTCTTCCTCAGGTCCCTATAAACTGCCTTTGTCCTTGAAAATCTCCAGCTCCGGCTCCCTTTTCTCTTTTGTCCATAATGGCATCAAAACCTCAACAGTCCAATGCATTTGGGGTCTCCTATCTCAGGATGTCACCAGCATGTACATTTATGATAAACTTTATGCATTTTCTCCTGTGTATTTGTCTCCTCTCATTTGACTATTAGCCCCAAGAAGAATTTAGAAGGTGGGAGGAAAGTATAATTTTTTGAACCCCCACATCTTCAACTTGGAAGATGGCCTTCCCCAGACCTTACCATGCTGGCACACTGAGCTCGGACTTCCAGCCTCCAGACTGTGAGAAATAAGTTTCTGTTGCTTACAAGCTACGCGCTCTGATATTTTGTTATAGCAGACCAAATGGACAAAGAAACGCTTTGCTTTACTCAGCTTGTCTCAACATGGTATTTATTATTTAGACATGATATACATTTTGTAGATTAAGATAGATGCATGGAGAGAAAGGAATCTGAAATATAACTAGGTATGAGAATCGTGTCTGGTTGAGTTTTTCTTTCCTTATTCCTGAAAATTACCCCCAGTGCTACAATCATATTAGGTGGTTCTCAAGATAAATTAGGTTTAATTAATTGCATATGCATATAGACATCTAAATCTTTAGTTGGTTCTGGCCTTTTATTCAATAAGTACAGATGAAAAGGAGAAGAAATATATATAGCTCTGTTTTTATCAGTTTCAAAGACCCTGGTTTCCTATATGAACAATAATGTTCTCACTGAACTGAGTAACTATTGTTCTCATTCTCCTCGCAGCTGGCAGATGATATAGTAGAGACCATCCTAATTATCTGATGGCCTATGAATAAACAAGGAAAAGATCAGTAGTTTGGTGATTTAACCACTGAATAAAATTAGCGTGGGACTCATTAATTTCTTTTTATACACAAACTACCATTAAAAAGCTCTTTAAACTGAGTTCAGCATTATAACTACTATTTAAAATTTTTAAATAACATTATCCCATAGCATTTTCCACCAATAACAAAACCATTGAACACTTTCTCTGCTGGAAATGTTACTGAGAAGCTGTTTAAATTACTGAGGCATTTAAAAAATCAACTTAATTGTGGTATAATGTACTACTTTTACGTACACATTTTGACGAGTTTTGACAAATTTCTACACCCATGCAGGGACTACACAATCAAGAATTAGAACATTTCTATCACCCTTAGGCCCATCACAGGCAGTTTCACTCTCCCTCCACCCCAGCCCAGGCAACCACAGACACATTTTCTGTTTTGATCAATTCTGTCCCTATAGATTATTTTCATATTTTTTACTCTGTTATTTCTCAACCAGTGAGACCCTTTTCTAATGATAGAGAAATCAACAAAAGTTATATCTCAGATCCATATAGATAGACTAAACTATATTTTTATTTTTATTGAAAATTACTGAAGGCTTACTTCTTTCCCCTGTTCATCTAGCAGCTTCATGTGGTTCTATTATAACATTGTGATTGAAATACTAAATATTATATTACAAGTTGGTGTCACTATATAGCCCATACAATAGTCATTTGACAATTATATATTGAGTGCATGCCGTGATTTAGGCACCTTGCCAGATGCTGATATCCAAAATTAGGAAACATATAGTGTCTGCTAAAGGACGCAAAGCATAGATGGCAATTATAACTTTGGGCAATGAGTGAGTACGGGGTCTTGTGGGAAGGAATGCAGAACTATGCAGCATGGTCTTGGGGCTCATAAAAGATTTTTTGAAGGAAATGATATCTCACATGAGACCTGAAGAAAGTACAAGAACTTGCAGATGAAGATGGTAGGAAAATAATTTCAGTCAGAATAAACAGCTTGAGCAACATCCAAGAGCCGCTGAGGCCCAAAGGTAAGGTCAACAGCAGATCTCTTGAAACTTGCCCTATGGGATTTGTTCTGAGGGCACCAGGAAGCCACCAAAAGCATAGGGATGATGACATCATCATATTTGATATTTTGGCAAGGCTATTCTGGCTTTTATGTGGAAAACTGATTACAGTATGCAGGATTTCAAAGATGATGTTTGTATGAATCTGGTATAGGTTTGGAGAGGAACAGATATTTTTGAAAATATTCAAGAGCTACAATCAGCAGTAATTGGGGGTTAAATATGCATATGAAAAGAGAAAGAGGTGTTTCTAAATTTGAAAAATAAGAGAAAGATCAATTTATTTATTGAGATTTAGGAAACTCAATAGTATGTCCACTTTGAAATGCCTATGAAATGTGTCTAATGAGTGAAAAAGAACATCCATATACCCTTTGCTTGCATCCATTGATGGTTAGCAGTAGTCATTTCCCTTCTCTCTCTTCCTTCACACACACATGCTCCTAAACACACATGCAAGCACACAAGTGCACAAATGCACACACACTCATCTAAAAGTAAGTTGTAGATAACATGACACATTAGTTTTTACATCTTCAGCAAGTACCCTCTACAAATGTATTTTATTACAGAACCATAAGTCACATTATTCAAGCTTCACTGTTATCTAATATGTGGCTGTTCATATCAAAATAACCCAGTTGTTTCAAATATGTATTGTATACTCATTAAATTATTCCTTTTGTTTAAAAGATTTCATTTTCATTTATTTATTTTTAGAGAGAGGGGAATGGAGGGAGAACGAGAGGGGGAGAAATATCAATGTGTGGTTGCCTCTTACGTGACTCCCACTGGGGACCTGGCCTGCAACCCAGGCATGTGCCCTGACTGGGAATTGAACCGGCGACACTTTGGTTCCCAGCCTGTGCTCAATCCACTGAGCTACACCAGCCAGGGCTTCATTAAATTGTTCTTATTCAGGGCTGGCTTTAGCTCAGCGGGTACTTCGAGGTTCAAGCATTACTTCAAATTGTTCTTATTCACACAAAAACCAGGCTCATACCCACAAACCCTTATTTAAGTGTAATAAACCAGTGTGGTAAAATTTTTGCCTCTAGGTAATAATACTCTTGTTCTTTTCAAATTCTCATGAGGGCCAGGATTATTTTGAGAAAACAAATTTACTTTACTTTCAGAGGGTGAGGGTGATGGTAATGGTGTAATTTGGAGATGATAGAAACAGTGAACTAAATTCTAAGAATTCTCATAAATTGCTACAGACATAAGGTCCATATGCAGTCATGCCCTGCACAATAACATTTTGGTCAATGAAAGACCTCATATACGACAGTGGTCCCAGGAAATAATGGAGCTGAAAAATGTCCATGACCTAGTGACATTGTAGCTGTCAAACTGTCATAGTGCAACACATTACTCATGTGATTAGGGTGTTGCTGGCGAAATAAATGACTGCATTGCTAGTAACATAAAGCTATAGCACATGCAATTATGTACAATACATAATACTTGAAAATGATTATAAACAATTATTATATTTTATGTATTTACTGTAATATATTTGTATTATTGTTAAAGTGTAATCTTCCTATATGTTTTTAAAAAGTGCTGTGAAATGTATGCCACATTATGCTGGCAGCATCCTCAAAAATCTCATGTGTACCAAATCTCTTGATCGCATTATTTTCTCTTGTGCTTGATTTAATCTTGTGTTGTTTTGGACGTCATGGCCCCTAAGCATAAAAAAATCCATTGCTAATGTTTTCAGTAAGAGGTTACCTTGAGTGATTGACCTGGAAATGAAATTAGGAGCGATGAAGGACTACGAAAGTCAAAAATCCGTCATGGTTACTGCTTGCTGGTAGGTCATGTGTCATTTCACCACAGGAGCGATCTTGGAGAACAAAAACAAAGTGAAGTAAGCTGTTCAAGAAACTGCTTCAGTGAGGGCAACGAGTCTAACAAAAGTTTGGGACATGGAGAAAGTTCTCGTGACCTAGATTGAAGTCTAGAAATAGAAGAGAATCCCTCTGCACTATGACGACCAGGGTCAAAGCAAAAAGCATGTTTGTGATGTTGAAAGAAAAGGCTAGACCTTCCTATGATGTTAAATTTGCTGCCAGCTCTGGGTGGTTTAAACAAGTCAAGAATCAGTCGTTTCCACATAATGGGAAAGCAAGTGCAGATGTGAAGGCAGATGAAGAATTTTTGGAGACTCTAGGTGAGATGATTGTAAAGGAAAATTACTTGTCAGAGCAAATATTCAGTATTAATGGAAGCTCTCTATTCTGGAAATGGATGCCTGAAAGCATATTCTTCCATAACGAGGCCAAGTCAATGCCAGGTTTCAAGGTTTTTGAGGACAGGCTAACAGTCTTCCTTGGGGATTATGTTACAGGCTGCAAATTGAAACCCTTTAAGATGTGCAGTGAGAACCCCAGGGCCTTTCAGTGCATCGTACTGCTGGTGCTCTACAGGGGCACCAAGGGGTCATGCGTGTCTCAGGTCCTCCTCCAAAAGGCATTCCTGAATTGCCACACCAACCGAATTAAGAGTTACTGTTCTGAGAATAATGTACTTTTCAAGATTTTGTTTATTGTTGATCATGCAATTAGATACCCTTCTATTTGGTGATCTATATCCTAATATCAAAGTGCTGTTTCATCTTCCAAACAACATATCTTTGGTTTAAACAATGGGCCACAGAGTTACGGCAGATTTTAAGGCCCGCTACCTGCGGAGGACCTTTGTGCAGGCTATTGCTACAACTGAGGAAGTCAATGAGAAGACACTGATGCAATTCTGGAAGCATTAAAACTTATATGACTTCATCAGAAACCTTGCTTGGGCTTGGGTGATGTCACCAAGGCAGTGTACAAATGGCATCAGGAAAAAGACACTCAAAAAGTTTGTGCGTAACTTCAGTTAGTCAAGGATGAGGAGGTTACGTAAATCCACAAGGCTGAGGTGGAGACGGCCAATAACTAACTTGAATGTGGATTATATGGGCACTGAGGAGCTCCTAGAGGTGTTTTTTAAGGAATTGAATAATGAGTAATTATTGGAACTGAAACAGGGAAACATAGCTTAATAAAATGCAAGACAAAAGGAAACTGTAAAAAAAGAGAAAAGAAAAATACTCCAAGAAAACTCACAGTGTAGGGCTTAGCAGACACTTTTTAAGACCTCGACAAGCTCCTTAAAAAGTTTGAAAGCATGGACTCCAATGCTGAAAAGTTTTCATTAATGAGAGAAATATACATGGTGCATTATCTGCTTATAGCAAATATATGATGAAAAATGGAAACAAATCAAGAAAACACTATGGACATGTTTCTGAGAACAGTGACACCTTGAGAAGAGTCTCGGGCTAGTCCTTCAGGAGGCATTCCAGCAGAGGGCACGACTATCACAGGAGATGTCAGCTCCACTCATCTCACTGCTACTGACGGCCATCCAGTGGGACAAGATGTAGAGGAAGAAAAGGGATATTGATGATCTGACCCTGTGTAGACCGAGCTTAATGTATGTGTTTGTGTCTGAGTTTTTAACAAAAAAGTACAAAAAGTAATAAAATAAAATAAAATATTTAAAAATGGAGAACAGCTTATAGAATAAGGATATTAAGAAAGAAAATATTTGAACAGCTGTGCGATATTTTGCATTTTAAGCTGTGTTAAATTTATAAAAATGTATAAACATTTTTATAAATTTACTCGAGCTTACATGTACAGTGCTTATGTAGTGTACAGTAGTGCACACCGATGCCATGTCTCCACATTCGCTCACCAGGCACTCACTGACTCAGGCAGATTGACTTCCAGCTTTGCAAGCTCCATTTATGGTTAAGTGCCCTATATAAGTGTACGATTTTTATCTTTTATACTACATTTGATTGTAACTTTTTTACATTTAGATATGTTCAGGCATATGAATACTCATCAGTGTGTTACAGTTACCTCCAGGATTCAATACAATAACGCGCTGTACAGGTTTGTAGACCAGGAGCAACAGGCTATGTACCACACACCCTGGGCATGTAGTAGTCTATACCAAGCAGGCGTGTGCAAGTGCACTCTACGAGGTTTGCACAGTGATGGAATTGACTCGTGATGCATTTCTCAGAACATGTCAAGAAAAACATCATCACTGTATAGTTTCATAGTTTTTCTTCTACTTAGATGATTTCTCCACATATTGGCACTCTTTTTCATATCTGACATTTGGGATGATTACAGTACTTTTCATGACTTTCTGCCTCCAACACTGTTTTTCAGCTTCAGGAAGAATTATGATTCATAAACTAGAGTTTTTCAGTCTTATTTTTGTTTTCATTTTGTTAAGCAATCACATATATGTAGTATTTTATGGGGTTATCACACATGTGCACATACATTAGGGTTTAGGAGCTGGGAGGCAAGTTTCTAAATCAGAACATAACATTTGAAGAAAAAAACATTTAATTTTGTATAAGAATTACAATTTTAGATGATATAATGCTTATTATTTTGTTTACCAATTGCTTATTATGTATGGATGAACATTAACAGTGAATTATGAAATCTAACTTTCAAGAAACTTACCCAAGTTGAAAGTTGCCTCTAGGGTAGATTGGAATATGGTTATTCCTAAGGACTTTAAGTTTCATAAATTGAATTTATGGAACCACACACTGAAAAAAATACTAGAATAGATAAAGGAAATGGGTTCCTAGACCAGAACTTAACACCATGGATCGCTCATGTTTCGTGGATTTATTTACTTGTTAAATCAGGACATTGAAGTAGAACATTTCTAAAGCCTCTTCCTATGATAATTTCATTGTTGAACTTTATAAAAATTTGAAGACATTACCTTTTGTGCTGCTGTGTCTTAGTTTGTTACTTCCTTACATGCTGAACAAAGTCAGATGAATATTTAGAGTTATGACGTTGCAAAGCTGAAAAGTCTTGATTTGCTCAAGTCCATTCCCTACATCAACTATGAACATATTTTAAGATTCCATTTTGCTTGAAATATACAGAAATGTTGGGAAAAATAGAATCACCATTTAAAAACACAGTTGAGCTCAAGAGAAAACAAGGACACACTGGATGCTGGACTGAAGCATGAACTCAAAGTGAGAACGGGAAACTCATGATTTAACTAGAAAATAGCCTTGATGATGGAATAAAATTAGATTTCCCTTACCAGAAAAAGACTATGTTTTAAATAAGTATTCATGCAGTCTTATCCCTGCAAAATTGAAACTAAAAGTCCTATCTAAATGAACATCCCTCATTACGATGACTAAGTAAACTCCACTCGAAACACATTGAAGGAGTTAAGAAAAAGATAGTATTTCTAGGACTCCAGAGGAGAGTCTTAGGGACTAGGCATGTGGGAGTGGTGTGGGATCCAAAATAAGATAATTAATCTCTAAACTAAAGCCACATGAAGATGTGCGATCCAAATATCCAACTTTGCATTCTATCATCCAAGACATGCGGTAATCCGTAACTCTTAAATTAATGCTAAAATAAAAACAGTTTCATTTCTTATTTTGTTTATTGCTTTTAGTTTTATATCCCACATGAGTGAAATCCTGTGGTTCTTCTTTCCCATCTGACTTATTTCACTTAGCATAATAATTTCAAGATCCATTCATGTTGTCAAAATGGCAATATTTTATCCTTTTATATGGTGAGTAGTGTTTCATTGTATGTATACCATATCTTATTTTTTCCAATTGTGAAGAAAAAGGGGCTGTGTAGCAAACCTGAGAACCTCGGGGGCCTGCTTGGCAGGCCTGTCATTCTCGGTGACTGAAAGTAACCCCACAAGACGGGCTGTTCATAAGATGTTAACTGAACAGGCCATGGTGAGCAATCACGCCTCAGGCCTCTATCTTCCTTAGGAAAGGTTAATCTTTGATTTAAGTGAGCCCTGCCCCTGTTCTTGGGCATCTGGGTTAGAATAACTTTTAAATACCAGAGTAATCTTTTCCAGGCCCCTTGGAGTTCTAGACATCCTCAGGGGGCACAGGCACTGCAATGCCTCATTGTTATTTTGTTGCCTGTACACCATCTCTATTTACTGTAGGTGTTTGATGTTTCCTTCAGTGTGCCCACCAATGTAAAAGAAGTATGTATCCCTCCATTTTGCCTTCATTCAACCACAGAAATTTTCCTGCTTTGCTTTCTCTTGCCTGCTTAATCTACCAACAATGGATTTTATGAAATCTGCTTTATGTTTTCTCCTTTGATCCTAAATGTATATAATGAATGCGTTTCTGTCATTATTCTGAGCATTTCTCAATCTATTGAGATCTTTTTTTCCAGGTAGGTTCTCAACTTTGGCTCAAATAAACACCAGTAAATTCTTACAATTTTTTCTGTAGCTTTGGACATTTTTAACATTGTCATAATCATTGAAGGACACTTAGGTCATTTCCATGTCCTGGCTATTGCAAATAAAGCTACAGTGAACATATAGACAACAGAACGGCAGTCACCAGAGGGGAAGGGAATTGGGGAGAAAAGAGGGTAAATATATGGTGATGGACGAGGACTAGACTTCGGGTGGTGAGCATACTATCTAGTATTCAGATAGCATATTATAACATCGTACACCTGAAATTTATATATTGTTATTAACTAATGTTCACCTAGTAATTTTTTAGTACATAAAAATAAATGAAAACTGTTTTAGTGTAAGCTCTGAACACCAGTCGAAGTAAAATTAAATCACTCTGTAAAAACACGGCCACAAATGTGGTCACATAATGACTCAGAGAGGGAAACAAACAAGTCCAACCCCAGTTTTGGCGGAACAGCTCACATTCAAAACTTTGGGATCAGAACAATTAATAATTCATGTTAAAAGTTTAATATTAATCTGAAGAAAGTATCTAAAATAGAAGAGAAGGAATATATGTAAGAGCAGTTCTTGATAAAAAAAATCTCTGATAGGAATGCAGAAGATAAGATTAGAAAGGAGAAGAAATGGTATCCACAACAATAAGAAGCACATATTTTTCAGAATTAAAGAGAACAGAAATATTTAGCTTTAAGAAGCATAATAAATATTTATTAATATTGGTAAACATGATTTAATCCCTACAAATACTAGAACGGGTACCAAAACGTAAGAAATAAATCTCAAAATCAATTAAAGAGAAAAGGAAAATTACCTACACAGGCACTTAACAGCAGACTTATTAGAAAAATATATAGGACAGAAGACATGTCAAATACTAAAGGAAAGGTAATTATCAACCTAGACTAATTGCTTCTTATTGTTCCAAATGAGGACAAAATGAAGAAAGGTTAATGTGTAGAAAAAAATGACCACTTAGAGATCTATACTGAGGAACTAGTTTTAGATATTTTATTAAAAATAAAACAACAGAAAAAAGGAATATATGATGCAATGGTAAACAAATATCTTGAGAAATCTAAATAATGAATAATAATATGAGGTTAACAAACATTAGAGTTAAAATATTACATTGCAATAATATAGAAAATGGATATAATCCAAGTTAAAAATTTTAAGGTCTTTGTAATTTTCTGGAGGTGAAACAGCAAAAGCTATAAGTAGGTAGAACTTGTTAAGATACATTCTCTGATTTTCAGATATGACAAAAAATCCATATAAATACTCTTTAAAATTGTGCATACTTAATATATTACTATATTTTGTTAAAAAGAAAAACAATGTACTACTTTCAATCTATCAGTTGGGAGAAAAATACAATTTTTGTAAAAGTGTGGGTGGAGGTGGGGGAAAAAAACAAAAACCTTTAAAATTCCAAAGGAAAATATGAAAAGAGAGAAAAATAAACTAAGTGGCAAGTAAGGTAAATAGAAAAAAAGAACAAGATGGTGGATATTAAAAGATATTAGCAATTAATATGTTTATATAGATTAAAGTCACATGTTAAAAATATTTTCAGATTAGGTTGGAGAGGGAGACCTCAGACATGTCATAGGTAAGCAGAAAACTGAAGCTGATAATAGATCACCTGGAATAATGGCAACTGCACCGTATGAGAATAACGACCAAATAAAGCTATCATGGTATTATCAGTAGCAGACAAAGAGGGGTAATTAGATATTAGGGCTAGTACTTGCTGCTAAAATAAATAAGAGAAATACAACATAATCCTTGATCTTTGTGTATCTAGTTAAAGAGACTAAAATGTTTTACATAAAAGTTTACCAAATACAGGGAATATTAAACAAATTCAGAAGCTCTTGCATAGGTTATAACACAACTCAGAATTTCATAGACTAGGTTGCAAACATTAGTGGATTTGTAAAATTTTTGTATAACAGAAAATAGCTTATTCTAATTGGATGGAACCTACAACGTATATTTAAAGTACATGTTCTTTTCAGACATACAAGGATAATTCCAAAAATTGATTACTTATGTTATAATTGACATCTTTAAAATGCCAAATAGTTTATCTTAAATTGCAGAAAATTAGCAAACCCCACACATGTTTGGAACTAACAGCAATGACAACTACACCGAAATTCATGGATATTGAAATAAGTGAACTCGATTTATTAGTATCTATAAATCTGGATTTTTAAAATTTATTCTTGTTTATTCTATTGCAGTTGTCCCAATACCCCCTTTACCCTCCTCCACCCAGCCCACACCCTGCTCCCACAGTCAGTCCCCACACTGTGGTCCATGTCCACGGGTCATTCATACATGTTCTCTGAGTAGTTCCTTCCCCTTCTTTCCACCATTACTGCCCCCCGCCCCCCACCCCAACAACCTCTGGCTGCTGTCAGTCTGTTCCATGTTTCTGTGTCACTGGTTCTATTTTGCTCATTAATTTATATTGTTCATTAGATTCCTCTTATAAGTTAGATCATATGATGTTTGTCTTTCACTGACTGGCTTATTTTACTTAGTATAATATTCTCCAGTTCCATCCATGCTATTGCAAAAGGTAGGAGTCCCTTCTTTCTTTCTGTTGCACGGTATTCCATTGTGTAAATGTACCACAGTTTTTTTTGTTTGTTTGTTTATTTTTTTATTGTTGTTCAAATACAATTGTCTCCATTTTCAACCCACCTCAGTCCCCCGCCCCTCCCATCCCTAGCTCCCACCCTCAAATCTACCCCCTTGGGCTTTGTCCATGTGTCCTTTATAGATATTTCTTGATGGACCTTCCCCTATTTCTCCCCATTATTCCCTCCCTGCTCCCCTCTGGTTACTGTCAATTTGCTCGTTAATTCAATGTTTCTGGTTATATTTTACTTGCCTGTTTGTTTTGTTGATTAGGTTCCACTTATAGGTGAGATCATACGGTATTTGTCTTTCACTGCCTGCCTTATTTCACTTAGCATAATCCTCTCCAGTTCCATCCATGCCATCATGAAAGGTAGGAGCTCCTTTTTTCTTTCTGCTGCATAGTATCCCATTGTGTAATTCTAGCACAGTTTTTTTATCCACTCATCCACTGGTGGGCATTTAGGTTGCTTCCAGCATTTGGCTACTGTAAATTGTGCTGCTATGAACATTGGGGTGCACAGGTTCTTTTGAATTGGTGTTTCAGAATTCTTAGGGTATAATCCTAGCAGTGGTATTGCTGGGTCAAAAGACAATTCCATTTTTAGTTTTCTGAGGAAATTTCATACTGTTTTCCATAGTGGCTGCACCAGTCTGCAGTCCCACCAACAGCGCACCAGGGTTCCCTTTTCTCCACAACCTCTTCAGCAATTGTTGTTTGTTTATTTATTAATGATAACCATTCTGACAGGTTTGAGGTGATACCTCATTATGGTTTTAACTCGCATCTCTCTGATGGCTAGAGATTTTGAGCACCTTTTCATATGGCTATGGGCCATCTATATGTCCTCCTTAGAAAGTGTCTTTTCAGGTCCTTTGCCCATTTTTTAATTGAATTATTTGTCTCCCTAGTTTTGAGTCATATGAGTTCTTAATATATTTTCAATATCAAACCCTTGTCCAAGGTATCATTGGCAAATAGGTTCTCCCATATGGTCAGTTCCTTTTTCATTTTGATGGTGGGTTTTTTAGCAGCGCTGAAGCGTTTTAATTTGATGTAGTCCCATTTGTTTATTTTTTCCCTTTATTTCGCTTGCCTTAAGAAAGCAGTCCCCAATCTTTTTGGCACCAGGGACCGGAGTAAGGTGGGGAGACAGGAAGCAGAGCTCAGGCAGGAGGCTGGAGGTTGGGAACCCCTGCCCTAGGAGATATATTGGCAAAAATGTTGCTATGTGCCCTGGCTGGTGTGGCTCAGTGGATTGAATGCTGGCCTGCAAACTGAAGGGTCACTAGTTTGGTTCCCAGTCAGGGTCTATGCCTGGTTTGTGGGCCCCGTCCCTGGTGGGGGGGAGCGCATGGGAGGCAACAACACATTTGATGTTTCTTTCCCTCTCTTTCTCCTTCCTTTTCTCTTCTCTCAAAAATAAATAAATAAAATCTTTAAAGTATTGCTACATGAGATATCTGAAATTTTACTGCCTATGTTTTCCTCTAGGACTTTTATGGTATCATGACATATTTAAGCCTTTTATCCACTTTGAGTTTATTCTGGTGTATGGTGTAAGTTGGTGGTCTAGTTTTATTTTTTTGCATGTAGCAGTCTAGTTATCCCACCACCAAATATTGAAGAGACTATTTTTACTCCATTGAATGCTCTGCCCCTTTGTGAAATATTAATTGACCATAGAGACGTAGGTTTATTTCTGGACTCTCCATTTTGTTCCATTGATCTATGCATCTGTACTTATGTTGGTTCCAGACTATTTTGATTACAGTGTCCTTGTGGTATATTTTGATATCAGGTATTGTGATCACTGCAACTTTATTCTTCTTTCTCAAGATTCCTAAGGCTATTCAAGGTCTTTTGGCATTCCATATAAATTTTTGAAGTATTTGTTCTAGATCAGTGAAATATGTGGCAGTGATTACCACACGCGTGTAAACATGCAGTCCTGAGAATTTACACGTTTTGAGCACAGCTCCATGTGATTCCCGTGTGAGTAAGTGTGGATCATGTCTGTGGAATGGAAATTCTCTAATAGGAATTTGGCAAAGATGTATCTTAAAAAATTCTGGCTTGCTGTGCCCTGCATATTACTTTAACTTGGTCCTATCTGCCACCGGACCTGAATTTATATTCTAATGCCCTGCTATGAGTAATCCTACCTGTTCTGCTTAATCCCATGAATTATTAATCCAATGTAAATGTGTCTTAATGCCTCTAATAAAAGCCCCGGCTAAGCAACACACGAGGTCTTTCTCCCCAAGATGGGGATGGTGGAGGAGACCCGTGGCTGCCGGATTCTCACCTCCAAGCGTGTCTCTGGGTAAGATTGATTCACGCGATCGGGGCGGTCACCCCACGGATTTTGCGGGTCGAAATCCGCGACAGAAATATACCATTGGTACTTTAATAGGGATTGCATTGAATCTATAAATTGCTTAGGGTAGTATGGACATTTTAATGATGCTAGTTCTTCCAGTCTATGAAAATGATATATGGTTCCATTTATTTGTGTCTTTCTCAGTTTCTTTCTTCAGTGTTCTATAGTTTTCTGAGTACACGTCTTTGACCTCCTTGGTTAAATTTATTCCCAAGCACTTTATTTTTCTTGTTGCTATAGTAAAGCGGATTTTTTTCATAGTTTCTCTTTCTTATAGTTCACTGTTGTTGTACAAAAATGCCATCGATTTCTAAATATTGACTTTATATCCTGCTATTTTGCCAAATTCACTTATTAGGTCAAGTAGCTTTTTTTGTGGAGACCATAGGGTTTTTTATGTATGCTATCATATCATCTGCAAAAAATGACAGTTTTAATTCTGCCTTTTCAATATGGATGCTTTTTATTTCTTTTTCTTGTCTAAGTGCTGTGGCTAGAACTTCCAGTACTATGTTGGATAACAGTGGTGAAATTGGGCACTCTTGTCTTGTCCCTGATCTTAAGGGAAACACTTTTAGCTTTTGCTCATTGACCGTGGTGTTGGCAGTAGGTTTCTCATACATGGCCATTACTATATTGAGGTATGCTCCCTCTATTCCCACTTTGCTGTGTTTTTATCATAAACTGGTGCTGGATTTTATCAAGTGCTTTTTTGTCATCTATTGATAGGATCACGTGGTTTTAGTCTTTCATTTTGTTTACGTGGTAAATTACATTTATTTGATTTGTGAATATAACAAATTGGTAAATTATCCATATATAAAATAATGTCATTTATGCATCTTTAAAAGCTGCAAAATGACACCTTTTATGTAGTAAATGGATAGTGCCAATAGAAAATGGCAAAGATATGAGAAAGATATATGCCAATTTCAGAGTAGTGTTTACCTATTTATAGGAAAGCACTGTGTGGTGAATGTTTGTTTCTTTTAAAATTAAAAACATCTTAAACAGATTGGTCAAGGTGTTAATATTTCCTACATCTAAAAATTTATATAACAAATTTTATTAAATAAGTGAATTTGAAATAGTCTTTGTATAAATTATAAAGAATTATAATCAAAATCATCATTGCTATTTCATGGTTAAATACACTGGACAGTGAAGAATAGTTAATTTCATGTACATTCACATAGCAAGCAAATAACCATTAAGTAATCCAGCTAGAATTCAGATACAATATTATGGATTTAAAATTTTCAAAATACTTTCACTATACCTGATATCCATTTATCCTGTTACTAGTCTTTTGTTTTTTAATAAAGAATATTTAGTATTAGTGACGTAGTAATGCCATCTAATAATAAGTATAGCTTTTAAATCACTCATTACATATCAGCTACTGTTCTACACTATTGCTTTTTCTCCTCTGATTCCTCATTTAATCTTCATAACAACACTATAAAATAGGCTTATCATCATCACCCCTTTATAAATGAGGAAATTTATACCTGGTCTCTTACACATTAGGATTACATTTTTATAGAAATTAATTTTTTTATTTATCTCAGTTTCTTACTTTGCCATAGACCACTGCTTTGTTAACTCATCATCATTCATTATTAAAGAGATAAAACTGAACTGATTCAACAACACATAATTGTGAATTTCACATTCAGTTTTACTAGAATTTTAAAGAAATATAAAACTTTAAGGGGAAAGTATTTTTTTTAAATTGAAAGTATAATGTTTCTTTTTCAATAATAAAGAAAAATTTGAAAATAATTTTATAGAAAGGTTATTTTGGAAGTATTAGATGAACATTTAAAAGGGAAGAATCTTTAACATTTTCATACTCTATCTTATTGACATTTTAGAATTAGTTTTCCTGAGTGGTTTGTAAATTCTGTAAACTAAATGATGTAAATACTCCTATTAACTAAAAGTCCAAATTAAAATAGAATAGAATTGTAGAAAGTAACCAGATTCTCTCTCTCTTTCTCTCTCTCTGTCTGTATGTCCATACCAGTGCATGATGATAGATAGATAGGTCTTTCCGTTAAAGTAGGGGAAGTTACTAAATGTACAATAAAGAATGAAGTTAGAAAATCAACATTTGGCAACCATATTAATAATTAACTTAGTCCAAACAAATAAACATAAAGCAGTGACATAAAAAATGTCATTGCCATTTTTTAATTGAATTATTATTGTCAGAGTTTCATGAGGAACAATATTTTACAGGATTTTCAAGGCTCCTACCATAAAACTGTGATTGATAACAAATGGATTAATAATATTTTATCATGCATAAACCCAGTAATCAAGATCTTAATCAAGTTACATTATGCTATAAATAACTGTATACTACTGTGTATAAACTACACATCAATAAAACTGATTAAAAAGACAATGGTGTTCCACTATGCACTCAATAAAACGACTAAAGTGTGAGGAGAGGATTTTGGTGAAGGTAAGGATGGTTACATGGGTTTATATCTCCATCAAAATTCATGTAACCACATTTAAAATAAGCGCATTTTATTTTACATAAATTGTAACGCGATAAAGTTGATTATAAAAATTCCACCTAAGCTTATTATGATTCCCTTAACATTTTAGTGAAGGTTCTGTCATTTTTTTCTTCATGTCAGGAGTCCCATCTGCATGTGTAACTGCGCCATCTTTATCTCTGTCTCCGTCTCCATCCTGATTTCAGTGTCTGTATCTGCCCCCACTCTATACATGTTGTGGAAGTGCAGTTCTACCATTTGTTTCCTATTGGAATTTTCCATGATGCAATATTTAAAAAATCTTTTGAAAATGTTTCAAAAATATATTGCAAAAATATTTCAAAAATATTTGTCATGACAAGTATATATTATATTAAACGAATGTTGAAAGATTATCACTTATATGACATCCTTTATTATTGTTATTTATATTGTTTCTAAATCATTATTGTGAATAACAGCAATTATTATTTTAATATACTTACTTTTCATCTATTGTTGACAGTTTCCTTTAATATAGTTATTTAAGATCTTGAAATGTTTAAGCATGTTCAGTTTTGTGGTAATGTCGTAAAGTGCTCAGAAAGTACTGTCACTATATAAGTGCTCAGTAGCAAATACCAGGTACTCACTTCTGACACCAGTAGGTGACCTAATTTTTTCAACATTCATTTATTGATGAAAAGTAGAAAATCTACTGATAATTTAAGTTTGCATTTTACTAATATTTATGAAATTAAATGTGTTATTATACATTACTTTTCAATTTGTATTTCTATTACAAATGTATTCATATTGTTTAATTTAAAATCAGTGTGTTAACTCCCCTTTTATGGATTTTAGGTACTTCTTACATATTAATCTCATATTTTTTACATTTATTTATAAATATTTTGGCAACTTGCATATTTCTTTTTACCTACTTTTTTAATGGATGATGGTAGCACAACAGTGAGAATATACTTAATGCCACTGAACTGCAACTGTAGAATGGGAATAGGAAAGGTCAAGTCAAGGAGCATGGATATAAAAGACCCATGGACAAGGACAATGTCAGGGGAGGATTGAATGTGGATGAAGGGGCTGGGCAGGGCAGGGAAGAGCAATGGTGGAAATGAAGACAAATGTTAACTGAACAGCAATAAAAAACAAATAAAATGGACACTATGGTAAAGTTTTTCCTTTTTATTGATTTTACTGGGGTGATAATGGTTAACAAAATTATACAGGTTTCAGGTGCACAACTCTACTACACACATTTGTACACTGTACGGTGTTCACCATCCCCAAGTCAAGTCCCTGTCCATCACCATTTGTTCCCCTTATACCTTCCTCTGCCTCTCCCAACCCCCCTACCCCAAGCAATAACCATGTAGTTGCCATTGCCCATGAGTTTTTATTTCTTTTTTGTTCAATTCCCCCACCTTTCCTACCTATCTTGACCCCTCAACAGCTGTCAGCCTATTCTTTAGCTATGAATCTGTCACTATTTTGCTTGTTAGTTCATTGTTTTCCTTAGATTCCTTAGAGTGAACTCATGTGGCATTTGTCTTTCTCTGACTGGCTTATTTTACTTAGCACTGTGCTCTCCAGATCCATCCATTCTGTTGTGAATGGTAGGAGCTACTTCATTCTTTCTGCTGCATAGTGTTCCATTGTTTAAAAGTACCACGGCTTTTATATTCACTCATCTACTGAGGACACTTGGGCTGCTTCCATATCATGGCTATTGTAAATAAAGCTGCAATGTACATAGGGGTACATATATTCTTTCGAATTAATGTGTGGAGTTTCTTTGGATAAATTTCAAAAAGTGGAATTGCTGGGTTTTAAGGCAGTTCCATTTTTTATTTTAACTCCACACTGCCTTTCCCAATGGCTCTACAATTCCCAAAATGAGTGTTCCCTTTTCTCTACATCCTTGCCAGTGCTTGTTTTTTGTTGATTTATTGATGGTAATCATTCTGACAGGTGTGAGGTGATATCTTATTATGGTTTAATTTGCATTTCTCTGAAGATTAGTGATGTTGAGCATGTTTTCCCATGTCTATCGGTCATCTATAGGTCCTCCTTGGAGAAGCGTCTGTTCAGATCCTTTACCCATTTTTTAATTGGATTGTGTTTTTTGGTGTTGAGTTTTGTTAAGTTCTTTAAAATGTTGGATATTAACACCTTTCCAGATGTATCATTCAGAAATATATTATCCCATTCAGTGGGCTGTCCTCTCATTTTGTTGATGGTTTCCTTTGCCATACAAATCATTTTAGTTTATTATACATGTATTTATTTTTTCTTTTGTTTCCTTTGTCTGAGGATATAATATTGCTATGAGAAATGTCCAAGATTTTACTGTCTATATTTTCTTCTAAAATTTTTATGTTTTGAGTCTAACATTTAAGTCTTTAATCTATTTTTGAGTTTATTCTTGTGTATAAGAAAGTGGTCTAGTTTCTATTTTATTTTATTTTATTTTATTTTATTTTTGCTCACTGTGTCCAATTTTTCCAACACCATTTATTAAATAAACTATCTTTACCTCACTGCCTGTTTTTCCTCCTTTGTCAAATATTAATTGCTTACAAAGCTGTGGGTTTATTTCTGGGGTATCTATTCTGTTCCATTGATCTCTATGTCTAGTTTTAGGCAGTACCATGCTGCTTTGATTACTATGGCCTCGTGTTATAGTTTGATATCAGGTAGCATGATTTTTCCAACTTTGTGTGTTTTTTTTTTCCCCTCAAGATTGCTGTTGTTACTCAGGGTCTTCTGTGTTTCCATATACATTTTTGGAATATTTATTCTAGGTCTATGAAATAAGCCATTGGTACCTTGCTAAGAATTGTGATGAATCTATAGATTGCTTTGGGTGGTATGGAAATTTTAATGATGTTAATTCTTCCTATCCATGAACACAACATTTGTTTCCACTTATTTGTATCTTCTTCAGTTTCTTTCTCCAGTGTCTTATAATTTTCATAGTACAGGTCTTACCTACTTTTTTTAAAAATGGAGACTGTTTTACATTTGACTGTGTCATGTGCCATTTCCTTTGATAAATGAGACTATATAGTATTAGTTTCCAGTTAGCTCTATATTCCAACATTACTTATAAGCCACTCATAATAATTTATATTACTGGCCTGAGTGTACTGGACTAAATTCCTGGTTCTGGCTTTTGTTATCTGTAAAATTATACTGTTGTGAAAATGAAATCAGTCTATGCATGTGTATATCTCAAACTCATTAATTTCTTTCCTTCAGAACACTTACCATTCCCTGAATGTATTTTATTTCTTTAATTTTCAAAGGCATTGTTTAAGCATCTCTCTAGTTATTTATTGCTTTGTAACAAAGGACCTTGAAATTAGTAGATTAAACTACAATTTGTTAATATATTTCACATTTCTGTGGGTTGACTGGTCTCAGCAGCAAAAGATTTACAGCCATATTTAATTTTCAGTTTTCCCCAAATTGTTGATGGCAGGGCATCTGCTGATTGTCAACCACCTCATGCTTGGAATTGTCCAAATGTGTATCTTTTTATTGTCCCAGTTATACTCCATTAATCTGCTCATTCTTGCACCAATAACATAGATATCAAATAAGTCTATACCATTTCTGAGTATGTGTCTAAAAGAATTGAAATTAGGATTTAAAATGACATTTGCATGCCTGTGTTCACCACACCATTATTGTCATTGCCATGATATGGAAATAACTTAAAAATCCATCAACAGACAAATGGATAAAACATGTGGTACATACATACAATGGAATACTATTCATTCTTTAAAAACAAAGAAATTTTACCATTTGTGATGACATGGATGGTCTTGGAAGAAATTATGGTGAAATAAGTCAGGCACAGAAGAATAAATACTGTGTGATTTCCTTTATATGCGACATCTAAAAAAGTCAAACTTAACTTAAATTGGTCGCTGTCAGAGGGTAGGGTGGGGGTGTTGAGAAGTCTTTCAATAGGCATAAAGTTGACAGTTCTATAAGATGAGTGCATTCTAGAAGCCTGCTGTACAGCATGGCACATACAATTAACAACGTGGTCTTGTACACTTAGCACTTTTTAAGAATGTAGCTCTTCTGTGCTACAAAACAAGCAAAAGGACAGAAGCAAACTTTGGGAAGTGATGGGTATGTTTATTACCTTGATCGTGGCTATGGTATCATGGATGCACACCTGTGTCCAAGCTCATCAAATTGTATATGTTAAATATGCACAGTTTTTTTGTATACCGATTATAATAAAGCTATAAAATAATCTAGTTTTATGGTATATCTTAGTACCTGACAGGACTGTGTATATATGTTTTATTGGCCTCCATGAACACAGTACTAAAGGGAGGCTCTTTACCTCCAGTCTGTATCTGACTTTGAAAATACTTTGTCGGTTGCAGGTGTAGAGATGAGAAGTTTGTATTTTCCAATCTGGCAAATTCTGGATTGTGTATGACTTCACAGCTCTGCTTACCGACTTATTTTTGAGCTCACCTCTTACTTTTGGTTTATATTTTTGCAACTAAAAGAGTAAAGCCCAAGCTATCAATATTCTATTTCTCTTGAGGTTCTATTTATGCAATTCCAAAAATTCATTAGGTACAATTTCAGTCATCTAAGTACCTCATGTGAGAGTATTACCAAATATTTCTTTACTACAAAATAATTGTCTCAAATTTCTTGTCTTCCTAAAACAGTTCTCTTCACATTTTCCCATTCTGTTCTGTCTCTTCAGAGCCTGCTGCTTGTTGCAAAGGCAGTGTCAGATAATTTAGGTGTTTATAACGGCAGTACCCCTTTTCTGGCGCCACTCATTCATCGATCAACTCTTGGTCCAAACTCATGAGTTTGCAGATTGGGGTTGGGTGGGGGATGGGTAGGCTCAACCCAGCTGGATCTGTGTTTTGAACCAGCAAACAAGCCAGGTTATGTTCTCAGGGTAAAAACACAGGTGTTGCCTACATGCTTTTCTAGACTTCAGTCAGGTAATTCCCATTAATGTCCCGTTGCCCAAAGCACATTACAGGGCTAAGTACAAAGCCACGAGACAGGGAAATACATCCAACTCTTTAGGGAGAGGGACGGCAAAGTCACACGGTTCAAGGGATGACTATATAAACTGATACACCCTGAGACAATTTGCAATCTCCCTGCTTGACTGATGCAGGTTTATTTCATTCCATACTTACAGTGAAGGCACAGGCCTGTGGAATTTTTTCTTATGGATGCAGAATCTCTGGAAGAAGCAGAAAATGTACTAATAAACAAATAAATACAATGAATATGCAAAGTTATGCAAAGATACTGTCAATAAAGATTAACAAGTACTTAGGCAGCATTGATTGATTATTGAGTGTATACATTGAGACGGTCTGGTTCAAATCTCATTTGTCTTCACTTACTAAGCTGGCCACTTTTTAGCTATTTTTAGAAATTTCGTATACTTTGTCTCCATTTTCTCTAAGTACTTAAATAGTATAGTAAGTACATAGTTCATAGGGCTTTCACCAGGATTAAATGAGTTAATATATATAAAATCTATGAAGTGGTGCTTTGCATTTAATAGTACTAACATTAGCAAAAGCCACTCTGAGGAGGTGATATTTCAGTTGATAGTTGAATAAGAAAGCAGAATCAGCTAAAGAAGTACAGGCGAGAACATTTGTAGGGAAAATGGAGTCAGTCAGGCTGCTTCACCTGGATAGCCGGGGAGCTGGGACTTAGCAGTGTTTCTGTAACCGTGCTTACGGGCCCGAGCGCGCAGAATCAAGGTCTGTTATTTAACCAGCGATAGTCTATGTTGGCGCTCAGCTGGCTTTGTGTGCGCTTAGTGTATGAGGGAGGCGGGACTTCCACGGTGCTACTGGAGACCTGTGGAGTGCGCGGATCACCCCACCCCAGAATAAAGGCACGTCAGTCATCCCAAGGGCTCCGCACATCTTCTCCCATCTGCCCGAATCCCGTGTGAACCTGCCCTGTCTGGAATGGCTAGAGGACAACATTGCAAAGATACAGCGATGTGAAATCTCAAGGATAAGGATCTTGACATCCTTGAGTACCTGGGAGAAAGTCGTTCATTCACTCTAAGTACTTCAATGATTTCTTGAATGTGGATAAAGATCAATTGTCAAACTTACTGATTTTAACATTTAAAAAAATCTTGTTCTTAATTAATTTCTGCAAGACACTTATTTTATCTTCACTGTCTTCAAAACACAATGTTTTGAAGCTTGGAATCATCCTGTTATGCTCAGCATGTCACTGATTTTTTGTGCTAATCAAAATGAAGACATCACTCTTTAGATATCCCAGACAAATCTTTTTCTTCTTTCTTTCTTTTTTCTTTTTCTTTTTCTTTTTTTTTTGAGTTCTCAGCCCTTGAATCTTATGTATCCATTCAGTCTCCAGGTTTTATACATGTCTCTTACGAGGTATCTAAAATACTGTTTTTCTTTCCGGTATCTTTATCTACCATAGTAATCCAGCTCACGATCTTCATGATCTACCTGTCTCAGCTCATTTTGGTGAAAGTCTAAGTGTATGTTAGGATACTGCTTACACCTGTCTCGCCTTTCTATAGCCATTGTCACTTCCCACAGTGCCACCTCTCCTCTTGCTCGCATAGCACGTCCCCCAACACTGGGGAGAACGCTACACTGAAGAGTCCTCACTTTGGTGACAGGGCCCTGCCGTGTTTCCACCGATAGCTGCTGAAACCAAGCAGTAACATCTCCAAGGCTGCACGTTCATCTTTAAAATGACAGAGGAAGTGATATTCCATTCATTTATTCTCAAACTGTTTATCCAAACATACATATATTAAATAAGTGTTTATTTATTGCTGAGTTCTAGGGAATCATTGGTAAGCAAGGAATGCACAAGTGACAAAAATATGTCTGAGCCTCACCTGCAAGGAGTGCAAGTCTTGCTATGGTGTTTTTGTGTTTCTAATAAAAGACAGAACAAACAGAAGACGAATGAATACAAATATAGTAGCTCAAGAAAAGTTCATTATTAATATGCGAAACCTAAACAGAACTGTGGAAAATAGGATTTCCTTCAATCCTTGGGTGTCCAAACTGCAGCCCAGGATGCAGCCCTAGATGGTTATGAATGTGGCCCAACTCAAAATCATAAATCTGCTTCAAACCTTTTTTTTTCCCCTCATCAGCTTTCTATAGTGTTTGTGTGTTTAATGTGTGGCCCAAGACAATTCTTCTTCCAGTGTGGCCCAGAGACACCAAAAGTTCGGACACCCTGCAAGTTAGAACATTATTCTTTGTCCATATAAAAACAACTTTTCTGAAATGGCTGATTTTGATTTGCTGTTTGTTGGATTAAAAACAATAAAAATGTACAAATTATGGTTTTCCTAAATTATTTCCATGGAATAATTTTATAGGAAACATTACACAAAGGGTCATTAGGGTTGCTTAATATTTAGGTTTGGCAATGACTGAGAAAAGCTTTGTTTAAACAATTTAAGCCATTTTGGTCCTTGCCAATGCACACTTTAATTAAATTGATAGCAAGGAAGGTAGTACAACATAAAAATAACATTATAGTGGATTTAATGCCCACTACCTTCAGTACTATTTAGATTGGGATAATTAAACCTGGCATATTTATGAAAGAAAAAGCACATCAATTTAAGATTACTTTTTAATGAATTTATTTGGTTTTAAAGTATTATGCATTAAATATTTAATACAACTTATGAATATATTTTAATCCTTTAAATATGCTGATGAATTTTTAATACTAAATAAATGTTCTGTTTTATTCCTTTTTTCAACGTTATGTGTCTATTTGTGTGTCTGTCTGTGTTTTAAGCCATCCTGCTAAGACAGTGCTAATGTTTAAAATTGATTTTAACTAAATGAAAGGAGGATTTAAAAGAGGATCTAATGTATTTATAGGCCAAAGACCAGGAATGTCACGTCCTCAAATGCTCTGCCTTCTTCAGTGGAAAGCTTTTTGGCTTTTAAAGATTAAGAGACTCGTGAAATCTTCATCTCCCTTTGCTGGCCTCAGATTCACGCTCTAAAACAGAATCATTTAAAGTAAGAGTCTGTAAAAGATCTGGTCCAAAACTACATGATATTTTGCAATAAGATCATAAAATAATCTATTTCTAGGCAAACTTATTTAAATTACATAAAGGGTTCTCCCATAACACAATTCTTTGGGGGACAGATCCAGATATTAGCAGGCCTGGTTTTCATTAAGCTGGCCCTTTGTGATTTTACTGACTATTTTTGTCTTTTTTTGTTGTTGTTGTTCTCAATACTTTAGACCCAGCAACATTTGTGCTTTTATTATCTGTTTACATTTTGTGAATTGCTTCTAAAATTGCATGTTTGTTTTTCTTTCATAATATTCTCCTCTCTTTAGTTCGGAATTGTGTTCTATTCTGTTAAGTACTGTGAACAGTGATGATGAGAGACTTCCTAAGGACAGTGGCCCACGTGAGTGATAAAGCATGGTCTAAATTTATTTATTTTACTTAAGTTGTCTTTTAACACAGTAAATTTTATTAAATCCCTATCAACTCACCGATGAAAGACCATTAAGACATTTGTTTTGATTTATTTTTAAACTCATTCCTTTCCTTTAAAAGGAATATTTACATTGTATAGTTTTCTCACTTTAATAGTAATTACCTTGCAAGTGATGAGGTGCTTTTGTAAATATGGACCATTCAGTAGTGATTCCTGTGCAAAAGGTCACTTGTGAAAATCTGTAACTAAGCTATATCTAACTTTTCAGTGGAACAATACAAAGAACACACAGAATATAAAGAACACGTGATAACAATAGCAACAACTGTACGAGTATTTTCGTACATGGCAAAAAGAGGGTTTACGAACTCTTTAGGATCTTCTTCACAGGGAACTACTCCAATCCTGAGGGCCCTGACATCACGAGCTGGCCACCTCCCAAAGGTCTCACCTCCAAATACCTTCACGCGGCAGGTTAGGATTTTTATGCTTTTGGAGGGCCACAAAGAGAATCTGCACAGAGACATACTTGTCAGGATGCCATAAAAATAATCTAGGCTAAAAATAAAGAAATTTGGCTTAAGGCAGCAGAATTGAAAAGACAGGGTTAATTTTAAATACTGTGCAATACATTATACATCATTTCTTACTTTAGTCTACAGGGTGCAGATAGAAGAGAAAAAATCAAATTAACCTCCGTGACAGCCTAACCATATTGGTTTTTGCTTGTAATGCGTAAACCTTTGCCTATTAAAGGAACTTGCTCATAGTTCATTCTCCAATAAATATTGGATAAATAAATGACCATATCAATTTTAATACTCTTATTTTCATTAAACAGTTCTAGTTAAGCCCTAAACATTGTACTCGTTTTTTATCACCACAGCTCTAAATAAGATCACAAAAGCAGTAGGTACTTAACAGTCCTTATGAATAATTGTGAAAATTCTTCACTCATTTTCTTTTCAGATTGAATATTATAAGCAATCTGGAGCCACGAGGTTGAAGAGCATCCCAATAAACTCAACACTGAAAATTATCACACCACTTTACTGCTTTGTTGAAAGGAGTGTAAACGTGACCCTGACCATCATTTACTCTAATGATTCTGGAATTGATTACCCATTCGATACACAGACTATTCCTTTGTTTTCTGTCCACAGGGACTTTGGTGCCGGGTCCTTTCCCTGCTCTGCAATACAGGCAAGAATGCCAGGCTGAGCTCATGGCCGCTGCCTTAACGCTTTGGTGGAGGGGATCAGCTACCTTGAGGTTTGGGCATTGTAAGTGCCTTTCATTCTCCTTCTTTTCTCTGGTTTTAATTAGCATTGGTGATTTAAGGCTGACTACATTTTTCATCCAAGTTTTTCTTTCAAGTCACTGATCAATAACTCGTTAATGAAGCCTGGAAAAGAGACCGAAGCATTCTTAAATGTCCACTACCACTCCCAAAAGCAAACAAATAAGCTAGCTGAAAAAAAATCATTCAGCTAGCTACATCATGCAGTTGCTACAAGGAAGGATAATTGATTTAGTGTGTGGGGGGTGTTAACATCCCTAAATATTAAATTCAATACATAATTTTAAAAAGATTGCTTTAATGGGTATTAATATTTGCATTATCATTTTCAATTTAACTTTCATGTAATGTCATGCAGTCTTAATGTAATTTTCAAGCTATGGTTCATCTTAAGAGCCATTAATTCAACCTTTTCTAAATAGAGGTCTTTAGAAGACCATTACATGTTGAATCTCCAAAGAAACAGAACAGCGTGTGTTGCATATCCTCAGTATTCATGCAGAGACTAGAGAAGGTTATTTGCACTTGTGTGCCAGGCATTTCAAAAATAAAGGGAAAACGTGGAGGTCTCCGGGCACAGTGCAAGGCACTGACCACTAGATGGCAGAAACGCTCCTTCAACTCTTCAGCCTCTCCCGGTGTGGGCTGTAATTAGGTCAGTGTAAGTTAAAGTAGGGCTGAGAGATGAATAAAGTAGATTTTCTCCTCTGGAACACACTGCAGTTTAATTTCACTTCTTTCTACATTGTGTGATGAAGGTGGATTTAACTTTTAAAGGCAAAGAGACAAACCTCTGCCAAGATAAATGAAAAGACTCAGGGAAGGCAACAGACACAAAACATAAAAGAAAGGAAATGATTTCTGGCTCTTTCCTAATTTTGATATCCGAGTCATCATCAGAAATCATTTTCAGAGGTAAAGTGCTATATGGATTATATAAGGAGGGCGGGTGATTTCTGAAGCCAGAAGAGGCATGCTCACTTGTCTGGTGTTGATGTTAAAAATCTCCCCTACTGGTAGCATAAAATAAAATAAAACCAACTTACCCTTGAAGCTGTTTTTCTAATTTTGCTAGCAGTCAGAAGCATTTTAATCTGAGGGGAAAACTCCACACCCCAACACAGATTTCCCTTTCCTGCTGAATGACTCACTAAGGAGGGAAGTGGTCCTGAAGGCGAAAGTTGAAACTGGATGTTCTGTTGAATGTTGTGTTTTATAGGTGCAGGGGAGGACAGGAACACCTCCGAAACAGGGATTCAGCTGTATGTGCTAAGTCGCCATGGTACATCCCAGGCGTAGCTTCCTTTTCAAAGAGCATCAGGGGTCACTGTGATCACTTCAGTGAGAAACGGTGGGAAACAGAGAACAATCATGGGAAAATCTTCTTCCAAATTGCTGATCCTGGCATTCAGTGCGCAGGGGGTTGGGAGACGGAGTTAAAAGGTGAGGGGATTAAGAAGTACAAATTGGTAGTTACAGAAGAGTCACGGGGATGCAAAGCACAGGATAGGGAGTAAAGTCAATAATATCATAATAACCATGTATGGGACCAGATGGGTACTTGAAATATTGGGGGTGGTGCTGTGTAAAGTATATGATTGTTGAACCACTATGTTGTACATCTGAAACTAATACAAAATACTATTGAATGTAAGCTGTAACTGAAAAATAAAATTTAAAAAAGAAAATAGACAAAATATAAGAACAGACATAAGTAGTAATTTTTCCTGACTCTCAAATTCTCTAGAGGTGGAGAGCATTCAGCTAATTTGGACTGTATTTTGTTTCTTTGAATTCCCCGTCATGTCATTGGTAATACCAGACTCAGAGGGAGGAGGGGCAGTTAGCCGCGTAGACTCTGCTGCAGGGGTAACTGAGAAAATAAGCTAAGAAGGTGGAATAGGAAGATAGGTGGCTCTGATGTACTAAGATTCTTCAATTGATTCTTGGATTTTATGAAAAATGTTTAGGAGGGGACTTGAGAGTATTTTCTCCTGACACCTCTTCCACATTGCCCAGTTGCTGGTGTCTCTGTGTTTGTAACCCAAAGATTTGTTCAAACATATTGAAACTGGAAACCCACCTGGGGAGCGATGCCTCCTGTTTGTGCAGGCTGTTTTCCATCTGTAGCCACAGATGATGTGACTGCAGACTTCATGTGCAACTCGGTGTTCTTATGTTTGCCCACAGAATCACAGACAATCACATTAAAGCTGTGCGCAAACACGGCTCATGACCGAGTTCTCCGTGCTTGACATGATGTCCTGTGTATGTCTCAATATTGTAACAGTGAACTAGGAATGGAAGAAAGCAGAGAAGAAGAAGGGAAAGAATAAAGAACATGAAAAAGAGACTCTTGACATCTTGTTTCAAGGACACACTCCCTGTGCTGTAGCTTCTCTTTCCAGTTATACTAACAATTCCATTTGCTGACAGACACTGGTCAGACAGATATGGGATAACTAAATGCTGTACCTCTTGATGGGATTGGAAGCAGAACAGACAGACTGTGAATTATAATTTATAAACACCGTGGATTGATCCCTGATGTATATCTTATAAATCAGATAGAAATTTTATCCTGCTTTGGAATTTGGAGACAAAGGTTAAAATGATTCTGTTAATCAAAATTTGTTGAAAGGGTGCAGTGCAACTAAAAAAGTAAACACGTCGATACACACAGAGACACACACTCACACATAGGTTGGGTTTTATTAAAACAGTATATGAGGAACGTCATTTCTTTGCTTAACATTTGTAAAATTAACTTTTTTGTTTATTTTATAATGTAATTGCAAAATGAGTTTTGAGAAACAAATAGTGTGCTTTTTTGTGACCTTTATGAGAATAGTCTATTCAAGTTTTTAAAAGTATAAACCACATCTCATCAAGTTGCTCACTCAGAAACAGTTAGAAGCAAAGTGAGCAATCATTGGGCGCAGTATAGATAGACATGCTTCCAAGTTCTTCCTTAAAAAATATTTCAAGTTCTTTAAATGCCTCACATGAGTCAGAATACAATGAGACATATGATCTAGAAGAACTAACAAAGCCCAACTGTGCTTTGACCTTCACCTGACTGCTGTTTGCTCACATGCATCCGTGTGGATCATTCTGCACACCCTTCACTGTTATCCCCTCCTTGCATTTAATCATTCATTTCCATGTCCAGGAGTCCATGACAGAGGAAATGAATAATACTTATATTTATTTTAAATTTTCAGACTGAAAAATGCCTAGATAGATATTGAGTATTTAATAAACACATGCTAAACTAGTGAATACATAGCTGGATATGACATGCAGAGCTGCATAGTGGAATGAGGACTGAATTCCAGGTTTCTAATTTCTCTATCCCAAAGGTTTGCTGCTGTTGTTGTTTCGTATTTATCACAAGACGTTGCCTAGTGATTTTGTGTTTGCACAGTCGTTTTCAGTGTATGCATTCCTTATCCCTCTTTGGGTGTAATCTAGGCATTCAACCATGAGCAGTGCCAGGCCACTCTTTGCCTCTTTAATAAGAAGGCAGTTTTTTCTCAAATAATAAATATTTATAAATCAGTTATTTCTATTCATATTGTAAAAGATTCTAATTTTTTTCATTAACTAATGTTGATCGCCCAAAACTTTTACAGAGAGTCTGTTCTGACACTAATGATATAAAGTTAATCTTTCATTGGTATTTATTCTGAAGAAGTTTGTTATTCAGTCTGAGAAATGCTGAATTCCCTATAATTTGTTTTATTCAGGCAAAAATTGTAAAGATAATCATATGATCTTAATACAGTCATGGCTGCATAATGACGTTTCTGTCAACAACAGACCACATGTGTGACTTTGGTCCCACAATATTAGAATGGAGCTGAATTTCCTGTAAGAAATAGAAGGACATTTGGTTCAGGAGGAATTTGATTTCTCTGATAGGAGGAAATCGGTGGGGCTTGGTAATAGATTCCCTCTCACTTACGGAGCCTTAATTTCAAGTACACAAATTACACCCTAATCAGTCAGCCATGGACCTGTTTCAGCACAGAGGTATCTGTCCCCTCAGTCTTCATATTCAGAGGGCACTACCGGCCCCCTAGATCCTGCTTGATGGTCTTCAGAGCATATCGCTCTAAATTCTTGGTTGAGACCGTGAGATCCTCCACAAGGATACTGGTCCACAGGAGCTACCCAAAAGAGGATTAGGTCCCACTGGCACTTTAGTAAAATGTTTCTGTTGTAGAGTGGAGCCAGCCTATCTTGGTATTTCAGAAACATTTTCAGGTTTTCATGATATCAAATATTGATACGTTTAATTTCTTCCATCAGTTCAATGCCAGAGAGGGCCCTTTGTGCCAGATAGGGTCAATGACACCAAAAACAAACTTCCAAAGTCAAAATAGTAAGTTCTCAGTTCTACACCCTCTCCATGTGAAACATGCTCTTTTTCAATGAACACCGCAAAGTCCCTTATTTTGACCACTGTTTTGACATGTACTAACCAAAATATCGTTGCCATGATAATCCCCTGTGTTCCTTTATCTCCATCTTGGATGCTCAGTCCTACTGACCCTTAGGCCACCTTTCACTCTCTCCTGACAGTCACTGTTTGGTGACTGATGACTTACCCAGACAGTTTCTTCTTCATATTTCCAATCAATCCAGCCCACACTTTCACTCACGGAGCGGCACTGATAGCCTCAGTGTTCTATTTCTGACCCTTTTGGAAGGAAGCAAGAAGAGGGCTTGCGGGATGATGTTCATAGTCTGCAGTCATGTACCGTAAGGTCCTGGTCCTTCACGTCACTCACGGCTCCCTCACAGACTCACCGAACTTCCGGTTCTGCCACCTCCGTTCACAGTAGGTGCTCCATACGGGTGTACCATTTAAAAAAGTCTTTTTGTACCACAGTTATTACTATCCCTTGTCTATGTTTAGATATGGTATGTAGATAATAAATACACAAACACCACTGTGTTAGAATTTCCTTCAGTGTTCAGTACAGTAACGAGCTGTGCGGTTTGTACCCTAGAAGCAATTGCTTACACTACACAGCCTGGGTGTGCAGTAGGCTCTGACATTCTGGTTTCTGTAAGGGCTCTCCATGAGTTTCCCACAATGCAAGTCGCCTAAGAGTGCATTTCTTAGAACTCATCCTCTTTGTTAAGTGACGTGTGACTGTAAGATCTTCATTGTAACAACACAAGTAGACCTGTACATCAATTGATTATAATGGAAAGCTTCTGTTATTTACTGGTAGAAAAAAACATTGCATGAATGATTTAAATTTTAAAAATGTTGTTTTCTATGGAAAACAATTATAAAATAACCTAGCTCTTTATTAGGCTAGGTTATTTTAATATAGGGTAAATTTTAATATACCTGTAACCATGCATATATTTTAGCAAATTTTTATTAATTATGTTTGTATAATTTTAGAGTGATACATATATTTCATTATAGTGAGGTTCATTTAAATTTTATTTTTATGCAAAGCTTTTGTTAATATATAATTATTAATATATAAACTAAAGAGTATAAAATGTAAATATACAATTTGATGAATTGAGCCCACCTGGGGAATCATCATTTAGTCAAGAAACAAAATCACTCATTAATTCCTATCCTGTTCCTTTTTCGTAATTATTCACTAATCTGATAGTAACCACTACTTGACATCTAACTTCATAGATTAGCTTTGTCTGGTTTTAATTTTATATAATTAGAGTCATACAATATGTAATTTTATGGGTCTTGTGTCTTTCACTCAATATTTTATTTGTGTGATTCATCTAGATTGTAGATAACTTTTGTTGTAGTACTTGCAAATCACTCATTATCACTGCTGTATAGTGTTCCATTGAATGAATATAATATAAATTACTTATTCATTTTATGTCAATAATTATGTTCCAGTTTAGGAATATTAAAGATAGGGCTGCTGTGAACATTCTTAAACTTGTCTTCTGTGAAGCTCATGCATGCCTATATTTGGAGAGCTTATGTACAGAAATGCTGAATAAATCTGTACAGTTCCACTTTTGACATAGTACAACAAGTTTAAAATGGGGGAAGGGTCATCAAGGAACATGTGTGAAGGACACAGGGACAAAGCCAAAGGGGAAGGATCCGGGGTGGGAGGCAGGGATGGCTGGGGTGGAGGGGGAGAGTGGTAGGGGAAATGGGGACCACTGTACTTGAACAACAATTTAATATAAAAGGTAAAAATGAACATGTAAACTTCCAATCTCACTACTGGTATATAATCACTAAAATTAATCTGTGTTTTTGTCAACACTTGGTATTTTCTTTTTCATTTTAACCATTTGGGTTTTGCCTCCCTTCTCATAGGTGCAGTGAACAAACCAGGAGATGTTTACCATATGGATACTTAAAGCAATTAGTTGACTCAAAATAGCAAACTTGTTTTGTTATAATTAGTTGGCCAATTTTACTGATTTTTCTTTAGGATTTCATTGTGACTGCCAAAGGAAGAGGATACTTTTGGATATTCATTATTTAGGGAATTGGAAAGGACTTGAAATGAAAAAGGCAGTGTTTGACCTTGTGACCTTCAATATATGAACATCAAATTAAAGAGCAAATAAACAACTCCCTTGGAATTAAATTAATCACAATTAAAAGAAAAACAAGTTGCAACATAAAACCCCCCAAAATGTTGATTGTGCGTCTACCACTTGGGTTAAATTAAGCCCCAAGGGTAAAGTCAGTATGAGGACGCTGAAGCATTTCCCAGTCATGAAACAAAAAACTTTTCCCAGGAGACTCTGGGAAAATTAGATTCAACATGAAAAACAGAGAGCTTGCGGAATGTGTCCAAATACAGATGTGTCTCATTATACCAAATTAATTAAATCAATTTTGTCTCGAAAGAAATATAAATTGAGATTTCTTTTTTAACTATATCTTTATTGTTGATGCTAGTACGGATGTTCGCATTTCCCCTCTTTGTCCACTGTTACCCAGCCCTGCCCCCTTTCCCTCTGGCCATCGCTGCACTGGTGTCTGCGTCTATGGGTTATGCATGCATGTGCTTTGGCTGGTCCCTTCACCTTCTTTCATCCAGTGCCCCTTCTCCTGAAAGATGATCTAAATTCTATAACTATAATTAAAATGATTCCCCTTATTGTTTAGTGTGATTGATGTATTTTATGTTATACTTTCTATAGATTATTATGGAGCTAAAAATTGGCATTTGCAAAGCTATTCTGCACACCCAAAATAGTCCTTTATTGTCAAAAGATGCTGCAATAGTCATGAATAATATAAATTACAAGATATTGTCTTAAATAATACAATTATTTGATTAATAAAAAGTTTTGATGATTAGAATATTAGAGCAAGTATTTAATATATATGTTCAGAGAGCTTATGGAAAGTTATTTTGGAAATAATTTAACACTCTTCCTGCTGGTTGATTCAAAGCATATTATGGAAATATAGTTAAAGTCCAGTATTTAAGTAATTAAATTTCCAATATCTCATGTTTCATATGGTAAATAATATTTCTCAGAATTTATTATATTTGAGTTACTGTGAAAAGTGTTATTCATGTGGGGGATAGTCTTTGCTGAGGAAATAATATTAATTTTATAAATGTTTTGGAATATATCAAACAATTGACTTTCACTTATGTAATATCAATTTCTGTTGCTCTGAAGAATTTTGAATCATTTTATTACTTTACCCAATTATTTCAAATTTTGGATATGTCAATACTTTGTATACTCAGCTATTTTACATAATTTGAAAATTGGAAACAGTGTCCATACCTTCCAAAAAATAAATTAATAACATAAAATAACATTTTGAAGAAAAATGACTGATTCATGTTATATCTTCAAAATAAACGAGGAAAATGTTAACAATCCTCTCATATCTCTGCCCTTGTGTTTTCCTGTGACAGCATGGCCAATGGCAGGAGACTGCACTTTTCCTCATTCTCAGTAAGCTAGCACTTCGGTGGAACTTACGTTTAAAGAAGACTGCACCAGCTTTTTAAGTGGAGAGAACATGCAAACAATGACTAGAACGTGTGTGTGCATGTGTGTGTGTGCGTTTATGAAAGGGAGGTGGGACATCAAGGGGCGCTGGGCCTAGAGAAAGCAATCCGTTAAACAAGAAAAATATCAGAGGTTCAGAAGTGATCAACTATTTTATCCAAAGAGCAAAAGCATCATTTTATGCTTTTATTATCCATTGCCTTTCATCTTAGTGTCTTCCCCATTTTTATAAATAAGATATTGCAGTTTGAAATTACCAACTGAAGAAACACATTATTGACCATTGAAATTTGAAGAATTTGGCTGGGCTATTTCAGTGAAGTTTGGTCACCGTAACAAATGTCTTCTATGTAAGCGTCAGGGTTCCCTCAGGAGTAGAAAAAGCACTGGCAGACAAACATCAAATGAAATCTGATACCCAGGCAGTCCGAATCTTGTCTGACCTTCACTCCCACATGGCCAGGACAATTATTAAACAATCAGACCATTGTTTTTCAACAAGAAGTTTATTTAGAATACTAGTTTATTGCATGTCTGTGTTGGACTAACTTTAAATTATTTATCAATGACATTTTGGTTTTCATATTTTGGCACAGTTGTGGTCATATTCTGGTTTACCGCAGTTCACGTTCTCTCTCTCATTCTCTTGCTCTCCGGTTTTCTCTCTTGTCCTCCTTTCTTCCTCTCCCCCTCGGATGGTAAATTGCCCTGCAGTTAGAGATGTCTGTCATTATAGAAGGAATAGAATCACCGTTTCAAAATTCTTACAGTTCTAGATGAACTAAAAACACAAGCTCAAGAGGTCAGTTCAGCTGGTTCAGTCAGTGTTTCACTATCTGATAGTGAATTCTATGAGGGCTGAAGCAAGCGCTTTCCCTGACTTTTATGTTCTGTGGTATTCAAAACTAAAACCAGCACAAGTACATAACGTAGTAATAGGAAACCAATTATATTAGAAAAATAATGGAAAAGTAATTTTAAATGACAACAAATATTGATATAGCATGTAATAAAAATAAAAGGTGCTATCCTACTGAGTTCCAACTAAAATTTCACAATTCTCTGTAATATGTTTACTTTGATTGATAAGATTGGAGAAATTCAAATAAAAAGTTTGAGAGCCACTAATCTGTAAAGACCTTTTTTGATATTAAAATACTGAGGATTAAAGAAATGTAAATCAAAAGATAAATTTTGATATATTTTTCACACATATGTACTTGTGTTAGCATTGCAGTTTATCCAATCCATTTATTTTCTTGCTTTTAATCTTTATTGTAAACTGTACTGATTGAAAACATTGCTTTAGAGGGAGATAGATAATGAATGTATGGCTAGAGTCAAGGTTAACTCATTTTGTGATGTTAATTTTAAAAATAAGGAAGATAATATTTAAAAAAATAAAGTTTAATCTAGACAAGAGCAACATTTTGTAATAGCAAAAATCTCCTGGTCTAGAACTCCTCAAAATTGTTAAAGCCCTTTATTCTTTATAATCCACAAAAATCTTAGGAATTGTCCGTATTTGATACCAGAGGAACTGCAAGGAAAAATGTGCCTGCAAACAAAATAACTGGAAGTCTGTTAAAAAGCAGCTTGACCATTTGATGCACATACTGGCCTGTAGGACAGTCAGGAAGCAGGTTAGAGGTCCTTCACAGGAGAGGCACAGTAACCAGTCCACAGGCAGATGCCATTCCAGGCCACGGTGCCGATAACAAAGCCTTTAAGTGAGGTTCGAACGTTGAATCATGAGGTCTCACATGTTTTAATCCTCTGAGTTTCCAGGACTTTAGCCATTTTGCTTGAGATGTTACAGCCTCTAATATGGGAAAATTCTTTTCTAGGAAACCTAAACACACCAAAAGCTAAAACCTGCAGACGGTGACATCAGGGAATCGCCAGTGAAATGGCCGGTCCGCATCACACTGCCGTGAAGTTCACCCTGGACACGCCCCACTCAGGCACAGAGAGCTTCGGATAACTTTTGTTTAGACCTCTTCGACATATTGTTAAATAAAACATGGTTAAAGAAAAGCGGGAAACAAGCACATCTTTTGAAAGTTTATTACCAATTGTTTAGTATTTTAATGATGATTTAAATAGTACAGTATCTTAAATTTTACATTGTAACTGCTTCTAGTGTATAGAAATGCAATTAACCTTTTATGAGTTGTATCCAGAAATTTTGATGGAATATTTCCATCTAAAATTTCTTATGCATATATTTGTTTATTTATTTATCCTCATTCAAGGATATAGGGGTGTGTTTATTGATTTTAGAGAGAGAGGAAGCGGGCGAGAGAAGTATTGATGTGATAGAGAAACATTGATTGGCTGCTTCCCATAGGCACCTGGGGATCAACCATGCAGTTTAGGTATGTGCCCTGACCCCTGACCGGGATCAACTAAGATATGACTTTTAAGATCTAGGACTTATAAACCCACAGTCTGTATACTTTATATGAGGCAAATCTTGAAATAGGTTTTATTCCCTCTGCACAGCCTTCTTGGCTCATTAGGGTGTATTAATTAGAAAAAGAAACAAAATGAGTTATGGATGACGTACCATTCATCTGAACTATTTTTTACTTTAGTAAGGTAACTTGCTAATTTTGATGAATTGTATGGTAAGCTTCAGAAAATAGTTTTAATTTCAGCATATTGGGAAGTAGCATGAACTATTACATCGATGTGGCCCTGAGATAAATAGATTACTGATTATAACTTGTCAATTTTCCTAACATGAACCTTAACATGCTACTGCAAAGCACAAGCTAAATTGATCACTTCTTTTTTAGTACTAGGAGATATACATTGAATACCTAATATACTAGGGGCTATCAAATAAAACCTAATATTATGCCTCTTACACATAATTTCTAATGAATAGATACCATCTGAAAAGTACCTTTTTATTCAATGATCTTATTTGCTTAAGAACAAAATGTTGATATTATTGACATTATTTAGAGAAGAGTGCACATTGGATGTTATGATATCAGAGTAATCTTGCATGTGATTTCATGAAAATAAAATTGAACATATAACATGATTACAATAAATTATAATAAAGATAGTGAAGCACATAGGGACAGAAGTTTTTTTTTAGTTTTCATTAATTTCCACACAGGAAGCAATTTAAAGGGTCCACTAAACTATAAGAAAATGAATATATTTTCCTAAAAGGAAACAAAAGTAAGCTAGTCCTGGGACAGAAGCAACACTGGTTGGTTCATGGTATACACATCACAAGCTCTTTGCTGGCCCCTGTTTTGCCATCTATGTCGTCAATGGATTCTATACACAGCTGCATCTATGGAACAGGAGAGCTGAAGGTGAGCCTTATTGTGTGAATAAAGATGTTCTTTTTGGTTACAATTAAAGAAAGAGTAAAATGTCAGTGCCCTCTGAGATGAGGAAGAATGCCAGTTGAATAATTTCATAGACTCCTTTTGTGTCCAGAAGGTTTCATATCATGCTATTCTGTGTCACTTGAGGGAAACCAGGAGACAGATTAAACTTTGTTGAATTCTGTTTTTGAATAGCTATGCTAACTGTATGTTTGAAACTCCAGATTGGACCATGATCTACATAGATAATTCTACACATTTTAAGGCAAGAAAAATTCCTTCACTTATTTCAGAAGATCTCATTATAACCCCTATAAAAACAGTTCAAGCCCTGAAGCATGAAATTTGATTGCCAACTCATCTACTTTCATTGCTCCCTACACAGTATCATGATAATGTATCCTCGAATTTTAGTGAGAGATTTATTTCCACTACAGATTAAAAACCAGCCATTCTCTTCAGAAACACATTTCCCACTATCCTTTTAGATTAGAGAGAACTTTGTTAATGGCATTTAATGCTTCTGCATCTGGGTACAAGTTTGTTTATGCATTTGGAAACCAGGAATACCAGAGTGATATTTTCTGGCATTTGGAAAACTACACAGAATACAGCTATTTATAGAACTATAAAACATTCAAAAGACACATATAAATATCTGGTGTGTGCAACAAAAATGGATGTTTTGTATTATGTCCATATCAATAAGTCCACTCTAGCCCCAGTCATGGAAATCTAAGCCTGGAGATTCAAATTCAAATATTCATGTTTAAACTTGGACTAGCTGCCCTAGCTTCTTCACTAGAAAAATAGAAAATGCCATTTTTTTTCAAGTATAAGAATAGAAGCCAGTGTTCATAGTGCACACACCATGAATAATCAGGCACCCTGAATTTGTAACAGAAGATATTTGTGTTTATCCACAGGAAGAGATGGGAAGTTTTTAAGCCTCCATCTTTTTCTCATTACTGATAGTGAAAAATTCTGCAGAAAGTTAAAAGACAAACACATATACTTGACACTAAATTTTGGATTGTTAGAATGATTTTATAGCAACTCTGTCACATACCAAATGGGTTTATAAAGTAAGTTATAACAATTAATTAGCTATAGAAAACTTATTGTCTATCTGCATAGAAGAAAATAAAATTATACCAGGGAAATCTTGAACTTGATTCTGTGTACGTACTCGAATGGAGGAATAACTACAAAGAAAAATTGACCTTTGCTTAAGTAAATTTGCTATTGATCATATTGCATTGCAATAGTTTGATTTTTGTGGTATTTATTTTAAGATTAAGGAAATGAGTAAATATCTTGATGCTCTTGAGAAACTGTGCTGGCACTATGGGAGAAGGGAAATGCAAACATTGAATGGGGAAGAGAAGAATGCTCCACTGTTTGACTGGAACAGGTAGTTCCAATTCTATCTTACAAAATTCAACACCTATTCATGATAAAATCTCTTGGAAAAACAGAAATAGAAGGGAATGTCCTTAACTTGAAAAATGGCTTCTAGGAAACACGGTAAACTCATTCTTAATGGTTAAAGACTGAATATTTCAAGAATATCAGGAACAAGGCAGGAATTTTTACTAGAGTTTCTAGCTATTGGGCTGAAACAAAGAAACAAACAAAAACTAAATAAAACCCTAAAGGTTAAAGAGGAGGATTCACAAGCAAAGACATAAATTTGACAAAATATATGAGGAACCTGTAATCCAAAAAATCACACAAAAAACTGCTGATGCAAATTAAAACTTAATAAATGCAGAATTATGGAACAAAACGTGGCTACACATGTCGGCCAACTGATTTTTGACAAAGATGCCAAACTCTTCAGTGGAGAAGGATAGCCTTTCAGCAAATAACGCTAAATGGTATTTGGTCAAAATGCCACATAGTTACCATTGGACAGATATGAGAAAAGAAAAATGAATTATTAAATTTAAGATCTATGATAAAGGCAAAAACTAAATATTTATGAATTCTTAAATAAACTGTGAATAAAAGTTTGCTGGTAACAAACTGAAAGACCTTTGAATCAAAGACTTTTAAAAGAGATTTGTGAAGCACTTCTTCACATTTCTTTGGTATTTAGAAAGGAATATCATAAAATTTTGTTCAGTATAGAAATAGGTCTACATCTGACCTTTAAATGTACACAGAATAATAAATAATATCACAATTAACTGCTAGATCATTATTTTCAAAGCCAACTAATAGCAAAATCTTAAAACTTCTTTCACAGTTATTTTAAATATCCCTTTCACATCCCCTCCAACAGTTATCCGTTGCTTTGCTGATAATGGCCATTCTGACTGGTGTGAGGTGGTATCTCATTGTGGTTTTAATTTGCATCTCTCTGATGGCTAATGATATTGAGCATCTTTTCATATGATTTTGGGCCCTCCGTATGTCTTTTTTCGAGAAGTGTCTGTTCAGGTCTTTTGCCCATTTTTTAATTGG